>CM076578.1:604504162-604674064 GCA_034641835.2 Pinus albicaulis
GTATACCAACACAACAACTCATAGTATGAGCGTGCTCACTGGAGGCTTTCTGGCCAGTTGCAGACTCTGACTCAGAGTTTACAAAACAAAGACTCAATCTAATGACCCCGCCACTTTAGATTCTTCTTAGTGCCGAGCACACTAAGACGCAGGCTAGCCAAGTCACCTAACAGACTCAGACTGGGAGACTTAGTCACCGTGATGCAAGCAGATCGCGAGGTTTCACGCAGATGCAGAGCAGGGAGACCAGGCTCAGACTCAGACACAAGACACACTAAAACTCTCAAACTCCGAATGCCCCAATGACTTGGGGGAGTGAGTATTTATAATTCTTTTACCAGTCATCCCATACTAATGCACGGGATAATTTAATCTGAAATATCTGTACTCGGATAGGGTGTCATGCAAGATTCCTGTCACGAGTGTACAAAAAGGAAATAAATAGTGAAACTGTACCTAAGATTCGGGCAAGAGGGGACAACCTCTTGTTATCTCATCCCTTAAAGGCTAGGCCATATGGGGACCGAATTTGACCAAATCTAAAAAGCTAAATCAAGGCCGGAATCTAGGACATCGGCTCTCTTTTACACAGTGGAGATTTTCTGAGGCAAAATCCCACGAAAACCTGATATGTACATAAAGCAAGATTTGTAAGGATTTCATTTGAGTGATCCTTACAATCAATCACTATTATCATGATCATCATAGTCATGCTCATGATCATTATAATGCTCACCGTAATATTCCACTAGTTCTTCTGTTCCGAGAGCGACTACTTCATGAGGAATATTAAGCCATGGCGGATCATGTTCTCGGAAACAGCAGGCAAATGGAAATGAAAAAACTTGGGATGGCCTGAAAAATTCGTCTACAGTGATTCTTCCTTCAAAGCTGATAAAAATATTGAAAGAATCATCTTCTTCATTGGATACCACAACTATGTCTTTATGTGCAAACTCGAACTCTATAACATAATCATTTTGTGCAACTATATAGAGTTCCCACATCAAAGTACTCAGAGTTAACTTATGATCATATGCTACTATCCATTCTACTCTAGGCATATATTTGACAAGAAACAACTTGAACCAAGGACTCCACCAATTTATAGCACTATTTATATCTATAGCATAAAATATGACTCTGACAGTGCTATGAATCCTAGCATTTTGGTGAATAGTAAAATAATCTTGCCATGTCCAATCTGTTTTTTGGACAAACACATAATAGACTTGTTCTGGATCTCTAGACAATGCATAATATGCTCTCCATGACCTATTTCTATAAGGTAACTCTCTAGAATACATCCATTGAGCTTCTCCAGAATCAAACCATCTTTGCAACACTATTTGCCTAAGACACAATGGTAATTTACAGATTTCTTTTACAAGACAATTCCAACAATACTCATAATGACACTGACTACACACTAGGACTTGACTGACTGGACTGGACTGGACTGAACTAGAACTTGAAGCTTCATAAAACCTCAAAGGTCTGAACATTTTGATTTCTCTGATTTCTGTTGCTCCCTCCCTGGTTAACATATCTGCAAGATAGTTCTCAGCTCCTGATTTGTACACTATATCAAAATCAAAACCCTCAAACCAAAGTGCCCACCTGAGAACTCTGGTGCTCCCTTGCTCAAGCAATTTCTTATTTGCCAACATTTGTTTCATATGCTTCAAATCAGTTCGAACAAGAACAACACTTTTCTAAAAAATTAGTAGAACCTATGGCCTCTCTTCATCGTTACCCTCGTGAGAAGAAGGATACTTCTTTCCGTATCATTGAAGGTTCCTCAAGCATAGGCACAAAACCAGCTTCTTTCTCCCATGCTTCGCAATAAAACAACAGCCTCAAGCATGATCAGAAGTACCGCTTTCCAAAACAATGGAAGATCATTGCGCTTTAATATTGGCAACTCAAGAATTTTCACTTTTATTCTTTTCGACGCATCCTGGCTATTTATCCGTCCATTTAAAGGGGCCTTTGCTTTTTCAACCTCTTTGCGTAATCTTGTGTCATCAAATTGCTTCTCGCAGAATTGCCTGATATAATTTAAACATCCAAGGAATCTTTGTAACATTCTGACTTCTGCAATTTCATCTGGAAACTTCAACAAATGTGTCAGTACATGGTTTTGCAAATTCACATGTCCCTTTTCAATATGTAAACCAAGATAATCAATCTTGATTTTGCCAATTTGGAATTTCTCTTCTGAATCTGATAGGACTAATCCATGCTGAAAAAATAATTCATAAAATCTTTCTAAATGTTGCTTATGAGTATTTACATCTTTACTAAATACAAGCAAATCATCAATATATACAATAATGAACTCCTCCCCAACAAAAATGTCTTCCATGCGCTTTTGGAATTCGGATGGTGCATTTTTCAACCCAAAAGGCATCACTGTCCATTGATACTGACCATGGGGAATAGTGAAAGCAGTTTTGTACCGGTCTGCAGGAATAATACCAATTTGCCAAAAACCACTTTTCAAATCAAATTTGCTAAAGACATTAGCTTTAGCAATCTTGGCAAGCAAAAGCTCTTTATTGGGCAAGGGATATCTGATAGGAAGAAGAGCATCATTTAGTGCCTTGTAATTAATCACAAGCCGTTTCTTTCCTCTCTTTTGCTCACTGTGCTTATTAACATAAAAGGCTGGACATGCCCAAGGGCTTTTACAAGGTTCAATCAACTTTTGCTCTAGCAATTGTGCAATCTCTTGTTTGCACAAATCCTGCTCAGAAGGACTCATATGATTTGCACTAGCTTTCTGTGGTTTAGGAACATAATTTTCTTTGTAAGGAAGTGAAACAAAGTATTTTTCTCTAGTCCAGAAAGCATCTGGCCTACTAGCTGTGCAATCCTTCTTGAGTTTGGCAGATATCTTTTCAAGTGTTTTAGGCCCATGAATTTCAGCATGTTTGACAATTTTATTGATCTTTGTAAGATCCTGGAGACTAGAACAAACTAAATCTTATTCTACTGGCTGCACTCTGACTTGATAATCACTGGAAGAGTTCAAACTGATAACCTTTTCTTTTGACGTAAAAGTGACTGTTCCTTTTCCAATAGTAACAGGCAAAAGTTTATTCAAAAAGTCCTGCCCCAACAAAATATCTGAACCAGAATTAAAATTGTACAAAGTGATTCTAACTTCAACATCATTCAAATAAATGGGAAAATCAGGAGCTATATGATTAATTTCCATTACATCCTTTGTAATAGCTCTGAAAGTAACTTTGATAGGCTGCCAATAATAGCTAGGGATAGCTCCATATTTGCAGACACTACTCATTGCCCCGGAGTCAATTTGGGCATCAAGAGTGTATTCTTTTATTTTTGGCACCTTTATCTGGACAGGAATAACTATTCTGTCTCCAATTCCCATAATCTTGATATCTTCTAAAGTAGAATCATTAGTAGTAACAGGAATATCTTGGATCAAAAGACTTGACAATTTAGAATTGCAATCATCATATTCAGCAATAAGTTTCTGCAATTTTGATGACAACTGAAGCATTTCAGATCTAGTTTGATGAATGCTAGATTCTAAATGTCTTATCTGATTTTTCAAAGAATTGATTTTGTTCATTCCTAAGTCTGATATATTGTCTGTAATCTGTAAAGGTTTGAACAGGGAATCAAATTCTTTTTCTATGAATTCATCATCTGAGAATCTTTCTTTTCTTCTTCCAGCAGGCAACTGTTTTTCTAGATTTTCAAGCTTCTCACTTAGCCTTCTGCGGGCAGTAAAATGTACTGGAGCAAGTTGATCTAGCTCTACCTTGACTGCTGCAATCTTCTTATGCAAATCATTAGATGAAGAAAACATTTTTATTTCACCAATAAATGTTTCATCTGAATCAGATGAGTCAATCAAATCTAGTCTCCCTATATTAGGAATATCACTGTCACTGTTTTCAGAGGAAGAGCTAGATACTTCAAAATACTCACCTTCGGAATGAGATATGAGATCCCATTCTTTTGGATCATGCATAGTAGAGAATATGTTCATTACTTTCATCTGTTTCTTTTCTTTTCTTTCTCTACATTTGTTAGCATAATGACCTTCTTTTCCACAAATAAAACAAGTCACTTTCCTAGAAGGTTTGGTCCTTTTCTTGAATACTATCCTTCTTCCTTTAAAAGATCTCTTGGAAGGATAATACTTTTTCTTCGGAAGATATTTGTCTGTTTTGCATGTACAATCATCTTTCTTCTTAATGGCCTTTTTCTTGGACTTTGAAGAACAACCAAAATCAAAAGTTTCTGGGAAGTTATTACACATCTTTGTACTAAAATGCATCTGTTTCTTGAAATTCTTTTTAGCTTTAGTAGATGCACATTCTGATTGTAGTACAGATACTACCATTTGATGGACAACAACAAAATATGAATTTTCAAGGTTTACCTTCTGCTCTTTGATATATTGATTAATCAAATCTGGAATCTTTCCTGGAAGGGAGGCTATATAATATCTCAAGTATGCAACATTATGAGATTCATTAGCCTGATACAAAAGCTTTTGCATAACACAATAATATTCAGGAAAATAATCAATATTGCATAGCCTTTGTGATATAAATAGTTCTGCATGATGGGCTGAATCTTCTAGTACTATCCCTACAAACTCATGCCTTAAAGCATCAAACAGAGCTTTTAAGGGATCATCTGGATTTTCTATAATGTGATTCATTTCTTCATCAGACAGCTTATCCCACCACATTTTAACAACACCAGTGAAAGACCAAACAATTTGAGTAACAATATTGGTCCAACTTCCCTTAGTTTTAGCTTTCCTTTGAAGAGCCCAAGCATGAATATTATGCAAAACATCAATCACTTCTTCATAACTAAGGCAGTCAAGATTGACAAGCAAAGTATTGCCAAATCCTTTGTTGGAAGGGTTTTCCATTTTTATCTGCATGTTCTGCAACTTTTCAGAGTATCTTCCAAAAGGACTACTAGCTGATGCATCATGAGCAGTTTCTTCATCTTGTGTCCTTGAACCTTTATTAGGAAAGTTAAAAGGTTCATTTCTATTTCTCTTAGAACTTGATTCACCTTGAGTAGGTGCACCAAGGGTTCTCTGAGAAGCAGTAACTCCAGACATGGCCAAGATCTCTTTAAGAGCAGATGGTTGAACATTTTCAATCAAACTTTTTAGACTCACATAGTTTTTAGGGAGTCTTAAACTTTCAAGAGAAGGAAATGTATTTAGCCTAGTCCTCATTAATTCTGTTTTCTCTTTGGCTAAATCAATTCCTTTTTGTATTTTGTCTAGCTGTATTTTACCAATATCCTCTACCCCTTTAAAAAGAATGCTTCGGGGAGGTGATGAAGAGTCAGAGGATTTTAATGCAAGTTTGGAGCTAGACAAGGCTACTTCTCTGTAATGAGGAGGAGAAGTAGGTGCAGGGAGTGCTGATATGAGATTATCAAGAGATTTAGATATTATTCCCATATTAGAATTAATATCATTTAACTGCTGGCTATATTCATTTTGAGTGCCCAATATTTCATTATAACCAGTGTGTAATCTCTTAATATGTTCCTTTACTTCAAGCACATCTTTAGCAATATCATCCATATTCTGTAACATACATGCAATCTGATAATTTGAATAATTCTGCATTTTGGAGGATTCAGATTGATCATGATCTGCAACATCCTTCATAGATAACCATTGAATTTCTGCTTTCTTTGTGCCATTATTGAAAATTCGTCTAGAATTTCCAGGCTCTAAGTATCTCTCATTGATTTTTGCAGGAAGATCTCCTTGAGCTCTAGGCAGACTGAAAGACTTAATCTCTGGAATATAAAGCTGTGTCTCTTGATCAGAAGGTTTGGATGCTTCAGTCTGATAGGATATACTTGGGATACAAAACTGGCAATCATGGGTTGCAGAGGGTGGATGACTGTGTTTGGGAACATTTCTTGAAGGAGGAGCAGTATGTCGAGCAGACATACTTCTAGGAATCTGATTTATATTAGCAGAAAAATTTGGATGAATATTATAGTGTCTTCCCCCTGAAGAAGAAGAAGAGGTAGGCCGGGAAGATTGAGAACGAGAAAGTGAGGGAGTAGTGAAACGGAGACCAGAGGATCCATCAGGATGGCGAACAATAGATAATTGTTGGGGTTCTTTAGAAGATTGCAACTGAGGATACTTCTGGGACAGAGGAGTATAGGTGCTATTCCATTCTTCGGGTAAAGTGCATTCTGCAAAACCCACTTGAAGTGGAGTAGCATTACCAGGGCCAACAATAACTCCTTCCTTAAGAGCTCTCTTTTTGAGATTAGGATTAAGAGCAGGCATAGAAGTGGAAACAAAACGTAAGCAGATGGATGCATGGAGTTGAGCGATTTGAGATTGTGGTGCTACATCAAAACCATGAAACTGTATATAGGCATTTAAGAACTCATTTATGTATGGATCAGTCAAGGAGACCTGATATCGTGGGATGACAGAAGACCAAACGGGACCATTATTGAGGGGACTCTGGAATCCACCTAATAAGGCATCATTAAACTCATTCATTCTTGTATCAAGAACACAAGTAATACAGGATGTATTCAAACCAGGTCTGACTAGAGGGTTTATGCCAAACTGGATCATACCAATATGAACATAAACCAGCGAATTGGATCATCCAATTCATCCCGACAGTTTTATTCCTCAGATAGAGCTTTCTAATGATGTATCATGTGCGTCAAACGGAGATAGTATGCCAAAGTTACGTCCCTGGGAAGTTGAAACACCAATTTACCCAAACGGGGCCCATAGTTTTGGCGCTTCATCTCCTAGGGTTAGGTTTTGGGATGTTTAGGGTTCTCCATTGTTTCTCAATAATAAATAGGCCCTCGAACCTCATTGTAACGCAGTTCAGAGGCCTGTAGCTGCCACATCTCTTCTCGGAGATAGCTACCAGTGCCCTAGCTAGTTTTATTTCCATTCTGTCTGTAAGCAAATTTCAGTTCTTTGATATTAATGAAATGAAGTGTTAATTCCACTGCATCTCTGTATTTATGGTTATATGTTTATTCTGTTGCGTTCCTACATAAATCTGGATCAGCCATCCAATAGCCCTGCTCTCTTCCCACGCCTCTGAAGTAGTTTAAACCAAAACGCAAGATTTCTTAATTGGTTTCGTGTTTTGTAGGTTATCAATGGTTTTCCATTTTATTAAAAGGAAAGTCGAAGGCTGAGGATGATGATTCTCGGGCCTTGATGCATCAAAGAGAACCATTCGCTCTGCTCAAAAACTGCGTCTCGTCGATGTTTCATGAGGCATTGATGCCATATGAACCCTACGTAGCCTGCACATCAACAAGACACAACAATGCATAAAGAAACAAAGAGTATCAGTGTTTGAAGATTTCCTAACACATTTTGAAGGATTAAGGCACACATTCATCAAATCAAAGCCTAAATCCATGGATAAAGACGTCATAAAGACCGGAAGACACACGATAAGCCTGATCAGACCTAAAACACAGTTCTCAAGTAAATTAAAGGTGTTTTAGGAAGAGACGAGAACAACTGTCGATCCGAGAAAGCTTCCACCGCCCCAAGCATAGGCTAATCGAACCCTCTCTAGCTCCTAAAGGCACCTGCAGCCTCACACAAATCAAAGAAGGCGTAGTCATTATCTGAAACAAGAGGTGTTTTCCCGAAGATAGCTGAACAATTAATACACACCAAAGATCTTATCTCTAATTGTCGGAAAAACTATTTTAAAGATTAAGAATAGCCCAGAAACAAATATTTTCGATCATTAGACCTTGGGGAGTAGCAACAGAGTTACTTCAACATGACATAGAGCCTCAAAAGTCAAAAAAGGCTCCCACCGAGCTTAATCCTAAATGTAAATCAATTAATGTAGATAAACACCTGTAAATTTCTTCATCGAGGCTCTCAAAGGTCGTGAAGTCATCAATCTGTATTAAATGACCCAGTAGATCTTTTACCAGATTCCGCCTCCTCCTTATTCTATAAATACTTCTGTAGAAGATAAGAAAATGTTGGTCTTTGGACATCTGATTTCATGTAATAGTTTTCTGAAGCTACTGATGCCCTGTGTGCAACTTGAAGATACATAAGCTGATATGAGAAGTTTGAAGTTGTAGAGACCCACTGGGCTTGCTGACTGTAACTGGTTTGAACATCAAATACAAGCTGCTGATTTATGGGATCCTGATTTATGTCAATGGTGATGTGTTCCTCACTGTCAATTGTTATTTTCTTTAATGTTTTCACTCTGTGCATTTTCTCTGATAAAGAGCAGCAAACATAGAGCTAGGATTTACTCTCAACAATACCCTACTCTTACTGAAAGCTTTATTTTCTATGTTTTCTTCATTCGAACGTTCCCTTTGAAAAGTATATTAAAGCAGGTTGGTTTAAAAGCACTTGCCTAATCTAGATTGCTCTTTAAAATGATTATTTTTTTTGTTTTCCTTTAGAGTATATTAAAGCAGGTTGGTTTAAAATAACTTGCCTGATCTAGATTGCTCTTTGTGATTATCATATGTGTTTTCCTCTAGAATATGTTGAAATCAGGATAGTTTAGAAGCACTTACCTGATCTTAAGCTGTTCGAACTGTTTTTAAATGTTTTCTAACTGAAAGTACTTCAATGCAGGCTAGTTTAAAAGCACTTACCTGATCTCAGAATACTTTTATGTTTTTCCTTAAGTACATGCCGAAGCAAGATAGTTTGAAAGTACTTACTTGATCTTAGGTTGTTCATTGTTCTTCATTTGTTTTGCTCTCCATTTCCTATCTGTTTCATTCCATAAAATCAACTTAAGAGATCCTGTTGACATAATTGACTTGCCCCATTGATCCTTCTTGAAACTTGCTGTTCAATTAAAATCCTCCTATTACTCCATAGCCCAATGGGTTAAAACTATCTTTGCCTTTTCTGTCAGCCGAATCATTCCTTCACTTGCAGACATCTTCACCCTTTATTTTGAACTGCCCACACCTTCATCATGTCTTTGTCCAACCAAAAACAAACAAAAAAAACCCATGCTCTTCATGACTAGCCTAAAATCACATTTCAGGCTTTAAAGAACACATCTTTAAACTCATTCATAGAGAGATCCCTCTCTGGATTCAGGAGGGCTAGATCCTTGAATCCCAAATTGGTTTGATGTTGTCTTATCTTTTGGTTTTTGTCAATGGTCAAAACATAGGAACCCCAACACTAACAATGATTTTTTTTGTGCTTCCTATTTAGGACATACATGGGTTCAAAATTCCAAGAAGGCTCATAATGTTCCTCTTGGGGATATTGTCAAAGCAAGGCTATTTTTTTTTTTGAAATTAATAAGTTTAAGAAGAAAGCATTGAATGTTGGTTCTACTTTGAGGTTGTTTTACTTCCAAATTAGTTGCAGATAATTGTTTGGTCTTTATTAAATTAATTTTGAATTTTGTGTCTCTTTTTGGTTTCAAACACTAGAACTAAATTTTGGATCCATTTCTAAGTAGTTGTTGAATGTTTATCTGTGGAAGAAGTTTATGGTATCAAAGATATGTTTGACATTATGGAATTAACTCAACTCTCTCTATCTCTTTATCAATGTCTCAAGTGATTTTTTTTTTGGATTTTGCTTCATAATCTGTGCACCAAAGGTTCCAAAGAGTCTACTAGATGAATCCTTGAATTTTTCAGAAATCATGACCACCTTTCTGTAATCCAAACAATTATAATTTTTTTCGCTTATAATAAGATTCATGAAATTATGTGGATGGTTGTTTAATAAAATATTAACCAATTTCCTTGCCTCTGCCAAAGACTTTTTTGGATTGTTGCACCTTTAAGCTCATCCAAGCTACTGTCATGAAATTGAGTATCTGCAAAAGATTGTAGTAGTTTCAAACTGATCTCAATTCCCACAACGGGTATGAAGAGATATGGCCTTTCACTCTCTCTTTTTCAAACAATGGAGACTAGTGTGGTTAGTCTATTAAGGCTGCCATGGAACATGGAACTAAGGCAAAGAAAATTGATTTCTTTTTACCCTAGCTCTAGATTGATATACAATTATGAGATAAAGAAATAATGAAATAATATGATACTCCGTATCTACGTTTCACATTTCTAACTAAATTTTTATTACAACACAAGTCTTTTACCCCTTTGTTCATCACATTCACACAGTCATATATGCACTAAAGAAGTATATTTTCCTTTTACCTTATCCAGTGGTTGTTTCCATACAAACATATAATCTCTAAATATCTCAATCTCCATAAATCTCTCTAAATATATAAATCCCCTCCAGTTGGTCAAGGAAAAAATTACAGAAAACCAACTTTCACTAACTTTGACAGGATAATCCTAATTATGATAAATTTTGTTGAGTAAACCATATGACAATTAGATTTAGTGATTAATAGGTTTAGTTTTGATATTAAAGAGTAAAGGTTACTTGGAAACCATCTGTCTGGAGTTGAATTTTAGTTGGATATCTTTAAGTAGAACAAAGAACATAATTTTTAAACATACTGGATAAAGTTTCATTACAACTTGATAAATATTGCAGTGCTAAACAATTACTGACTTAACAAGACAACCAAATGATTCAGATACCTACATTAACCTAGACTAGTATGCCTTGCTTACAACCAACTTGTGGTAAGTTGGGAAGCTTTTCCCACTTACAGCCAAAATTTCCTGGCTTCGAAAGTATTTTTAAATTTATTTTAACATATGATTATGATATGGTCATTTAGATATTTTACATGAAATAAAAAAAACATTTCAGTACTTTGATTTTAATATGTAGTTCTAACCCAAGAATTTATTTTACTCCGAGTAATAGAAACCTTTTTTTTTGTTTGAAAAAATTTACAGGTGAGGTCATTTTAGTTGAGGCACAGGTAGTGGAGGCTTGTCAGGTTATGGTAGAAGGCATGGATAGAATGGAAATTCTTCATAGCATGTGTTAGCCCCTTATAAATTCCTTGACAAGCAAGCAAGGGGCTAGTTTGTTTTATAAGCCTGCAAGGAATGCATTTCCCTTGAAAACACATCATCCTTGCAGCCTTTTCATGTTCCCTACCCTGTGACTGTTTCCCTCTGCTGTTTTGAGTAAATAAGCCTTGATGATAAATAATTATGCTCCAAAAGGATTTATTTCTGCCCTTTGTACCCTTGCAAAATGCTTCATTTTCACTCCTTTTTTCCTTTCTCAAAGTCCCCTTTGTTCCCCCTAAATTCCCCCTTACTCTCCTAAAACTTCCCAAAATCCCCATGAAATCCCACCCTTACCCTTTGTTTTACCAAATCCCCCCTTAGTCCTCCTATCGTTACCCTCTTATGGCTTTAAAATCCATTGAAAGGGCTTTTAAACCCACTTTTAAACATTATAATAGGGCCTAGCCCCTTTCGGCCTAGTCCCTTGTACATTTCCACCCACAGAACCCAGCGCTATGACCGAGCGCTAGCCCTCAAGGCGCTTGTCCCATATGTTTATTGGGAGCATTTTCAATCGTCGATCTGTATAGATCGGACGGCGATCACGACCCCCGCAACCTCTCATGTTCGCAGTTCATTTCTCCGATCGCGCCATCGTCGTCCATTTGGTCATTGATCAGACAGTCCGGAAAGCATCCGTCCTGGTGGCCCCCACCGCGCACTATTCAGAAATAGCTCGGTTTTCATCGCACCGCTAATGGGGGTCGGGTGGTATTTTCCCATTGCCCAGCGATTCCACTCAACATGCTACGGGTGGTAGCGGCACTGTTCCAAAACCGCTTGCCCATCGCGCGTTAACTTTCGGCACAAGATACGAAGTGATATGCATATCGGCCGTCCGATCTGGCGCGCCTCATCCAACGGTTGTCGCTTCGCGAAGTTGCACAGGGTTTAATCCATGGCTGTCGTACCCCTGGCCCACCGTTCATCGAGCTCCGCTGCATTTTCAACCGTCGATCTCTTTGAGATCTAACGGTCCAGATTTGTCTTCCCCTCTGTTGACTTCTCCGCCATCACCCGGTCTCGCCACATCACCCTCTCCACGTGTATCCATAATATATTTGTCCCCGTCATATATTTTTGTTCCAAGGTCGAATTTTTGTAGGTTTTATTAAAATTCCTACTGTGCTCCACCCACGTCCACCCAACTCTGTTTCAGTGTCATACTGCATTGTCCGCCATAGTCCCGCGCTACTCTGCCATCTCATCCGTCTGCACAGTCATTATCATCCCCCTCCATTGCATCCGCCACCTCCATGCTTTGTTTTTCTTAATCAGTTTTCATGTTTTGCAGGGTTTTGAGGTGATGAAAGCCGCCATGATTTGCACACGCTTTCACAGTGACAAAAGATACAGGAAAAGACTATGTACAGAGGCAAAGATCATGAAGAAAGGCCCGAGGAGGTACCACAACGGGACTTGCATTTAAAGGGCAGGGTTTAACTCTTTGAAAATGTCCCAGCGCTGTTAAAGCACAGATCTCACAGTGAGAGATTTAAATTAAGCAACAGAGAGCTTAAGGCACGCAAATGAAGATATATGAGCCTTAATACAGGGATTTAAAGGTGAAGCACCGGATCAGTGATGTCATGAATTGCACGGAGTGTATGGCATATATAAATTCATGTATATCAGGGTTTGTACACCAGTAGAATGTTTTCCCCATAAAAGACAGAATGCCCATACAGTTTTTATTCTACACCGTGCTCCTAAAGAAATTTCCACATTGACAACAGTCTGAAGCTACCAGAGCATTTATTTCATAAGTATGGTAGACTTATTAATCATTCATTTATCTTTTGTTTATTCACCAAAGTACCACAGGGTCATGCAGATCAAAGTACATCAAGAGACATACCGAAGTAAATAGAGGCTTGAAGAAGACCACTCTTCCATCCAAAGAGTGACAGGAATTGAATGCTCAGAATTTAAACAGAATGGGCTTCGGCCCTCTTTCTTTCAGAAATTTTAATGTTGCATTTAGTTTTCACCTACCTCCTCAGCCCATCTTTCTGCTATAAAATTTCATGAAGAAACATTGTAAAGGTTGTTGATCAGTTATCAGAGAACTGCAAGTAGTTTCTTTTGAGACACAGTCTCTATGTAAAGTTGTAAGATAGGCTGAGGAATATGATTTCAGACTGAGTATTCAGCTATTGGCAATGTTGTACTTGACTGGTATTGTTGTTTAATATGACAAGCACATTTCTTTGGATCCTAATCTAAAGCAGCGGTGATGTTTTCCTACCTCTGTGTTTAATTCATTTCATTTCATTTCTACTGGCTTGCATCAGAATATTGGCATAGGATTTACCCTTGCTAGGTACCCTATGTTTCTGCTCTCCTTGCCATTAATGTTCTTCTTCTGAATGTGTTATCTAAGAATTTTTTTCAGTTGGTTTAACCAGTGTAGTGGATGTTATTTCCTGCTCTCTGATGTATGAATTAAATGAATTCAGTTCTTAGATGTTTCTTGTTAAGGATTTAGTTGGAAGATTTGGGAACACTAGGGATTAGAGTTAGCCATGTCCACTAGGATCCTTGTGCAACCAGCTGGTCTTTAACTTTGTTCCCTGAAATCTGTGTTGTCTCCTCCTCTCCTGCCTTTCCATATCGCACAATCATCTTTAAGATCCTATGTTTTAGATGACTAGCCCAATTGAAAGCGTGCACATTGGATAGTAAGAAAATCCTTTCCTGACTCCATTGCCCAATGGTTTTGAATGCTCCCTATAATACTTCACCTCTGCCTTATCCCTCTTTGCTCATCCTTGTCTTACATTGAATCCTTCTTTCCTGATAACTAGCAACCAATCAAACAAATCAAACAAACAAACCCTGTGCCTATAACTAGCCTAACATCTTAAACCTTGAGCTTCAAAGTCATATACCTTTGACATATCATAGAGAGATCCCTCTCTGGACCCAGGAGAGCTAGATCCTGAGGTCTGAAAGTGGTTTGATGTTGTCTCATCTTTTGGTCCTGCCAATCTGGCCAAAACATGGGAACCCCAACATAATGGCGACTCCACTGGGGAATTTCTGAAATACTCTCCATCCTACTACATTCTAAGAGATTCAGAAACCTACAATCTCTGGTTAGGTTGGCAGTTAAACATTCCTATTCACACATCAACCTCTATACCATTTTTTGTGTTTTACCATACTCATAGACAGAGTCTGGAAAGGGCCAGGTAGCCTCTGGATCTCACACTCTTTCAAAGGTGACATATCTGGTAAATGCCCTCCCAGTCAATCTCTAGTTAGATTTTGACGTGTTTCGAAGATATCCTTGATAGGGGACATCCCATTGGCACTGTGGTGGACAGTGTACCCTCTAGAAACACCCTAAACCTTCCACCTGGCGACTCCATAGCTCCTAAAGATCAAATACTCCGCTGGTGATCAATAGGCCTACTGATTATCTTGGTTTCACATAAGACTCCGCTAGAAGACCAGCCTCCATCGCAAAATCAACCACAATAGTAGTAACAAGTAGGGTTAAGCTGCTTGGTTAGAAATAGCACTCTGGCTTCAAGAACCATTTACACGAGAGCTTATCCTGACCCAAACCCACCTGAAATAGTTGATAACCCTGAGAGCATCCTCAAGAGATCACCTACACCTAGAATATCAACTATTTCCACTCATATCCATAGAGAAAACTCTACACCAGAAGATCTTACAGCTCTATCACATTACCACCTTGACCTAGACCCACCTAATAGATTACCAAGAACTAGGTCATTCAGTGGTCTAGATCAGCTAGGCCTTGAGCTTCCCGGTTCACCATCTCATAGTGGTCAACACATTAGGGACAAAGGAACCCCTCCATCTACACCTCCTGATATTCACTTCATCCAAAACTTGGGGCTCTCCCACCCTAAATCTGCTCAACAAACCTCTGCTAGTCCTAGTGTCCCTGTCATCCATATATGCTACCCAAGTCAATCCTTTATCTCATCAAAACATCATCATGGCAGCCTGGTATGCACCTCTGGTTTTACCTCAGCCTCTAGTACCCTTACCAAATGATTATCAATCAAAGATCCCACACTTCACTGCAAAGGAGTCCATCACAGCCCAGCAACATGTAGATAAGATGGAAGATTCTTTTGGCTACATGGAAATAGATGATGATACAGTCAAAATGAGAATATTTTCCCAGAGCTTAGGGGGTGATGTGAAGAAATGGTTTAAAGGCTTACCTCCGGGTAGCATTAACGACCTCCCTGCCTTATATCAGACGTTTGTCAACAAATGGGAAGCTAGGGAAAATCCTCTCCAACTCCTAGCAGAATACATGAGCCTCAAAAGAAATGTAGGAGAGAGTGTCTATGATTACACAACGAGGTTTAACAGCATCTACAATGCTCTCCCTCCACACATGAAACCTCCCCAAGGTATGGCTTTAGCGAAATACCCCGAAGGCTTTGATGCTGACATGGCCTATTAGCTTAGGGATAAAGAATACAACACATTGGAGGACATGCAGAAAGGAGCAGTGAATATAGAGGCAAATATGATTGAGAAAAGAGCGAGATTAAGAGCTGAGAAAAGGGTAACATATAGAGACGATAATTTAGCTTCCACATCTAATCCAAATCATGAACATCTATCTAAAAAAGTGGAGAAGATATACCAAATGATGGAAAAAATGGTTGTCACAGTTAGTAACCAAAATAGAAATCAAAACCATAACCATAACCAAAACTTTAGAAGAAACAATGCCACTCCCAACAGACAAAGAGAATCAGATCAGTAGGTTATACCCCCATTTCAAGAGAACTTTCTTGATGAAGATGAGGGAATCATAGAAGAGTCTGAAGGGAACACAATAAACATGTTTGAAACAGAAGATTAAATCCATAACTGTTACACGGAAGAAGATCAGGCCTCACCCTCTGGTTGGGATGAGGAATGGTTAGAAACTGAGGATTACAGGTTGTGATTTGAAAATGCCATGATGCAGGTCAGAGAGCAATATGAACTTAGAAGCAAAAAGAGCCAAGAAACTGCCAAACCCAAAGCTTCTGAGGTCACCATCAAGAAAAGACCCGAGAAAACTTCTAAAGTAACTGCTGAAAGTAACAAATCAGCAGCTGAGATTTCTAGAAAGAACAAGGAAAAAGACAACCAAAACACTGATACACAAAGTAAACCAGCTAGCAGCACTAGCACTGTAGTTAGTGCTCCTGATAAAACTGTCACAAACACTGTACATACTGAGAATCAACACAGTGATTCAGCCACTAAGGCGGTGGCTAAAAAATCAGAGTTGAACATTCCAAAGAGTTAGTCCACTTTCAATTTGGAGAGTGATATTGCAAAAATCAAAATCTCTGTCCCACTCTCTGAGCTGGCCACTCAGGATGCATATAAAGGCCAAATTTTGAAAGCATTAAATTTAGGTGAGAACAGCGACACTGTAAATCTGAGTGATGATCAACCTACCCTTCTGTTTGGTCCAAAGATAGAAGGAAAATTTCAGGAAGGGGTAGTGCCCCCTTTTTACATCAGTCTTAATGTCCATGATAAGATTCTCCACAACGCAATGCATGATTATGGGGCATCACACAACCTGATGCCTAAATTAGTGATGGAAAGATTAGGCCTAGAGATAACCCGTCCCTATAAAGAACTATATTCATTTGACTCTAGTAGAGTAAAGTGTCTTGGCCTGATCAAAGATTTGTGTGTGAGCCTTACTCAGATTCCTGCCAAGTGTATGGTCATGGATGTTGTTGTGGCAGATGTGCCACCCAAGTATGGCATTTTATTATCAAGATCATGGGGAGCCAAGCTGCAAGGAACAATGTAGATGGATGGGGCTTATGCCACAATCCCAATCTTTGGCCAACTTAGAAGAATGTACAGGGAAGCACAAATGAAATTCCTGGTTAGTAGCCCTGAAAAGCCTGAAAATTATCCTCTATATTCTATTCATACAGACCTGGATTCATTTATATTCTGCAATGATGAATCTTTGGGGGAACCAGAATCTGAAAACGTACATACAAGCAAAGGTACACATGATGAAACAGAGCCAATGGATTTTAACATAATGGCTACCCTAGACTCAAAGGAGGAAGACGTAGAAAACTTTGAACAGTGCACTGAAACAACAACGCAAAGTGAACCAAAAACAGAATGCAATCAGCCAACTAGTCACCTCTTTGACTTCCACATCCATAATGAAAAACTAAACAACCCACAACCTAGTGCAGACCCTATAATGAAAAATAATGGCGAACCCATCTGTAGGGAAAGAAACGATAAAAAAAACGAGAGTGAATCCCTATGGGAAATGAGTTTTGATGGGTCCTGCATGAGAAGAACTGTCGGAGCTGGGGTTTGGCTACATAACACAGAGAGCGACTACACGGAAAGCCATGTCTCCAATCTACATTTCAAATGTACCAATAATATTACAGAGTATGAGGCCCTTATCCTGGGTTTAAATCTGTTGAAGAAAATAGGAGCCCGTAGAATAGCCATGTAAGGAGACTCTGAATTGGTGATCAAACAGGTGAACGGTGAATACACAGCCAGACACCCTAGGTTGAGAGCATATAGGAACGATGCTATGGACATATTGAAAACATTTGTTGAATACGAATTAGTGTTTGTTCCTAGAAATAAGAACTCCATTACAAATGGATTAGCTTGCCTAGCCAGTTCATACCCTGAGACTCCGAGCGACCAACAGATCATCATGCAAACCAAATTCATACCTGCAGTGCCGGATAATGAAAAATACAGGCAAGTTTTCGAGGGAGATAAAAAAATTGAAGATTTTTTGATGGGCAAGAATGAGTTTGAATTTCCTGATTCAGACTCTAAATATGACAGTAGCTTCCTAAGTGAAGAATCCTCGGATGAGGAAGAGACACCCTGTAACATAGAGATGAACGCTTTAAACGAAGAAACTGGAAAATCAATCACAGAATGTGAAAACGCAGACAGCGAAGAAGTAGAGGTGTTGCAGGCCAAAGATAAGAATATACCTCGAGGTCTGGCACTGCTAGAAGATCTCTTTGACTTTGATGATGTAGCTAAAAAGCATACCATAGAGCATGCAGACTCTGACGTAGAAGAATGCAATATAGGCACAGTAGATAAGCCAAAAATGATTAAATTGGCAAAGTCCTTACCCACATAAATGAAAAAGAAATATATTGACCTATTCAAGGAATTCATTGATGTGTTTGCTTGGAGATATGAGGACTTAAGGGCCTATGACACAAACATCATACAGCATAAGATACCCTTGAAAGAAAATCAGAAGCCCTTTAGACAAAAACTTCGCAGAATAAACCCAAAACAACTGCCTGCAGTAGAAAAAGAAATTAAGAAGATGTATGAGGCAGGTATAATCGTGCCTGTGAGGTTCTCTAATTGGGTATCAAACTTAGTGGTTGTGAGAAAGAAAACAGGTGAGATCACATTATACATCAATTTCAAGAATCTTAATAGAGCCTCACTCAAAGACAACTACCCTTTGCCAAAAATGGAACATATTCTTCAGAAAGTAGTGGGCTCTAAAAGGATCTCCCTGCTAGATGGTTTTTCAGGTTACAACCAAGTCTTAGTAATCCCAGAAGATCAACTCAAGACAGCCTTTACCACTCCATGGGGCACCTTTATGTATGTAAAAATTCCCTTTGGACTGATGAATGTTGGGGCAACCTTCCAAAGAGCAATGGATATAGCTTTTTCAGATGAAATAGGACACTTCATTGTTATTTACTTGGATGACATAACAGTCTATTCTAAGACTGAAGAAGAACACCTGAAACATATGAGGAAAGTGTTTGAAAAATGTAGAAGGTTTGGTTTGTCATTGAATCCTAAAAAGACTGTATTTGGGCTGCAAGAAGGAAAGCTTCTTGGCCACATTATATCTAAAAAAGGAATTAGGAAAGACCCACAATGAGTTGAGGGAATACTACAAATCACAGACCCAAGAAACATCAAAGAATTATAGTCCTTCATTGGGAAGATTAACTTCCTTAGGAGGTTCATTCCCAACCTAGCTGAACACCTTAGGAATATGACTAACATGCTGAAGAAGGGTGTAGGATTTAAGTGGACTGTTGAGGCCAAGAAATCTTTTGAATTAGTAAAAATTGCACTCACCCAGGCTTAGGTCCTAATCAGCCCAGAGTTCTCAAAGGATTTCCTGATTTTTTCATTTGCCTCCAAGAATACAATAGCTGCAGTTCTACTGCAGAAAAATCCAGAGGGAATGGAACAGCCCATTTCTTTCTTCAGAAAAGCACTAAGGGATGCACCCTTGAAATAAAACATAATGGAAAAATAGGCCTATGCCTTAATCAAGGCCTTAAAGGACTTCAGGGTGTACATATTGCATTCTCACACCATAGCTTATGTGCCCAACATCATATTCAAAGATATACTGTCCCAAGACCCAGATGGGAAGAGGGGCAAATGGATTGTTGTGATTTTAGAATATGACCTTGAGATAAAACCCACCAAACTGATTAAAGGCCAGGGCTTAGCACAATTAATGGCTGAATCAAATCTGCAAGCCCTAGACATTAACATGGTAAATACCTTGGATGAGCAACAAGAATTGCCTGACCCCACTATTGAGGAAAATTTTCAGAGCTCTCCTTGGTATTTTGACATTCTCTATGTGCTTACACACCTCAATGCCCCACCTGAACTGTCAAAGACTAAGGCCAGATTCTTAAAGCTAAAATCCAGGAGCTATTGCATATTGAATAACTGCTTATACTGGAAGAACCCAAATGGCCTATTGCTTATATTTTTGCCTAAAAACGAGGCAAAGAGGATTAAACAAGAATTCCATGCTGGAGAATGTGGAGGCCACCTGAGTTGGAAAGCCACTGCAAAAAAAATACTCAGAGCTGGCTACTATTGGCCCACACTCTTCAATGATATCCATAAGATGATAATTTCCTGCCACAAATGCCATATTTTTTAAGGCAAAATAAAACTCCTTCCCTTACCTCTACAACCCATCACTGTTGAAGGTCCCTTTCTGCAATAGGGCCTAGATTTCATAGGGGAGATTCACCTTGCTTCTTCTGCACAACACAAATGGATCCTAACAGCCACATACTACTTCGCTAAGTGGATAGAGGCCATACCCACTAGGAATGCCACAGATTCAGTCATCATTAGTTTCCTAGAAGGTCACATCCTCTCTCGGTTTGGCTACCCAAGGAAAATAATCACTGATAACGCTGCTGCTTTCGGATCCAAGAAAATGGTTGATTTTTGTCACAGGTATCAAATAGCACTCGGTCATTCAACTGCCTATTACCCTCAAGGTAATGGATTAGCTGAATCATCAAACAAGAGCCTAGTGATCATCATCAAGAAGCTTTTGGAAGAAAACAAAAAATCATGGCATAACAAGTTAGTACATGCTTTGTGGGTTGACATGCTTACAACAAAGAAGTCCATTGGCATGTCACCATTTCAGCTTGTCTATGGTACAGAAGCAATATTTCCTACCAGCCTTGGGATACCAGTGATCAATCTGGTCCAAGAGATTCAAATATAAGAAGACAGTATGGTGAGGAGAATAAACCAGACAATTCATCTCCAGCAAACAAGAGAAGAGGTTTATAACAGGGCTATTAAAGTTTAGGAAAATATAAAGAAATTGTTTGAAAAAAGAGCCAAAGCTGTTGATTTCAAAATTGGGGATAAAGTTCTGAAGTGGGACTCAAGAAGAGAGGATAAAGGAAAGCACAGCAAGTTTGATAGTTTATGGCAAGGTCCCTACATCATCCAGGCCACTGTTGCCCCAAATGCCTTCTTCCTACAGGAATTAGATGGTACAGAGCTGTTTGGGGGTCCTTTCAATGGCAGGATGCTCAAACACTACTTCTGATGATTTACAATTTCCAGTTTCCATTACCATTGTATATACCATTGCAGTTTTTTATTTTTCAAGAAAAAGAGAAAATGTTCCAAAAAACAAAGGAAAAGCGAGAGGTTCAGACATGCTTAAAACATGAACCTCTAAAGTGCAAAGGATTGGCTCTAATATGATCAAAATCTGAGCCAAAAGAAAGCAAAGTAGTTGGTCCTAACATGCTCAAAATCTGGACCAGCGAGGGAGAAAGAAAAATCAGCTCCAACATGCCTAAAATCAGAGATGAAATGAAGGAAAGAAGTGACTCTAACATGCTCAAAACTGGAGTCACAAAGAGAAGAAGGATACTCCAAGATTTCAGACTTCAAGCCTTCAAAGTTTTTTTCAGTTTTCTGCAAAGTTTTTTGTCCATGTGCAACTGTTTTTATGCCTTGGATCTACAACAAACTAGACTATTTAATCCTAGTTTGGCTATTTTTAAATTTCCCGTTGTAGAATGTAGAGAAGAAATCTACTGGACAGTTTAATCCCAGCAGATATTAGATTAGGTAGAGAAACATATGAGACCAACAGTCTAATCTGGTCTCATGGAGTAATAAGGGTAGATTTAGAATAGGTTTATTTTATGTTTGAAAAAATAAATGATGTAAAGGGTCTGCTAGCTCAAATGCACCCTAGAAGAAGAAAAAATGCTAGGATTGTAGGAAGGGTAGGTAGTTTGTTGCGAAAGTATTTCTACTAATGTAATGTCTTCATATTGTGGCAGCTGATCTAGAGAAAGAAAGGGATGTGCCAAGCAACAAGAATTTGGCCTACACCAAAGATCATTTTCTGAATTCTTGACTCCTTCAAGAAGAAGCCACCCCCATGTGGAGCCACTGTTAGCTCCTTATAAATTCTTTGACAAGCAAGCAAGGGGCTAGTTTGTTTTATAAGCCTGCAAGGAATGCATTTCCCTTGAAAACACATCATCCTTGCATCCTTTTCATGTTCCCTGCCCTGTGACTGTTTCCCTCTGCTATTCTGAGTAAATAAGCCTTGATGATAAAGAATTATGCTCCAAAAGGCTTTATTTCTGCCCTTTATACCCTTGCAAAATGCTTCATTTTCACTCCTTTTCTCCTTTCTCAAATTCCCCTTTGTTCCCCCTAAATTCCCCCTTACTCTCCTAAAACTTCTCAAAATCCCCATGAAATCCCACCCTTACCCTTTGTTTTACCAAATCCCCCCTTAGTCCTCCTATCGTTACCCTCTTATGGCTTTAAAATCCATTGAAAGGGCTTTGAAGCCCACTTTTAAACATTATAATAGGGCCTAGCCCCTTTCGGCCTAGTCCCTTGTACATTTCCCCCCACAGAACCCAGCACTATGACCGAGCGCTAGCCCCGAAGGCGCTTGTCCCATATGTTTATCGGGAGCATTTTCAATCGTCGATCTGTACAGATCAGACGGCAATCACAGCCCCCGCAACCTCTCATGTTTGCAGTTCATTTCTCCGATCGCGCCATCGCTATCCATTTGGCCCCTACCGCGCATTATTTGGAAACAGCCCAGTTTTCATCGCACCGTTAATGGGGGTCGGGCGGTATTTTCCCATTGCCCAGCGATTCCACTCAGCATGCGACGTGTGGCAGCGACACTGTTCCAAAACTGCTTGCCCATCGCGTGTTAACTTTCGGCACAAGATACGGAGCGATATGCATATCGGTCGTCCGATCTGGGGTGCCTCATCCAACGGTTGTCGCTTCGCGAAGTTGCGCAGGGTTTAACCCATGGTCGTCGTACCCCTGGCACACCGTTCGTCGACCTCCGCTGCATTTTTAACCGTCGATCTCTTTGAGATCTAACGGTCCAGATTTTTCTTCCCCTCTGTTGACTTCTCCGCCATCACCCGGTCTCACCACGTCAACCTCTCCACGTGTATCCATAATATATTCGCCCCCGTCATATATTTTTGTTCCAAGGTTGACTTTTCGTAGGTTTTATTTAAATTCCTATTGCGCTCCACCCACGTCCACCCAACTCTGTTTCACTGTCATACTGCACTGTCCGCCATAGTCCCGCGCTACTCTGCCATCTCATCCATCTGCACAGTCATTATCATCCCCCTCCATTGCGTCCGCCACCTCCATGCTTTGTTTTTCTTAATCAGTTTTCGTGTTTTGTAGGGTTTTGAGGCGGTGAAAGCCGCCATGATTTGCACACGCTGTCACAGTGACAAAAGATACAGGAAAAGACCGTGTACATAAGCAGAGATCATGAAGAAAGGCCCGAGGAGGTACCACAACGGGACTTTCATTTAAAGGGCAGGGTTTAACTCTGTGAAAATGTCTCGGCGCCATTAAAGCACAAATCTCATAGTTAGAGATTTAAATTAAGCAGCAGAGAGCTTAAGGCACGCAAATGAAGATATATGAGCCTTAATACAGGGATTTAAAGGTGAAGCACCGAATCAGCGATGTCATGAATCACACGGAGTGTACGGCATATAGAAATTCATGTATATCAGGGTTTGTACACCAGCAGAATGTTTTCCCCATAAAGGACAGAATGCCCATACAATTTTTATTCTACACCATCCTCCTGAAGAAATTTCCACCCTGACAACAGTCCGAAGCTACCAGAGCATTTGTTTCATAAGTATGGCAGACTTCTTAATCATTCATTTATCTTTTGTTTATTCACCAAAGTACCACAAGGTCATGCAGATCAAAGTACATCAAGAGACATACCGAAGTAAATAGCGGCCTGAAGAAGACCACTCTTCCATCCAAAGAGTGACAAGAATTGAATGCTCAGAATTTAAATAGAATGGGCTTCGGCCCTCTTTCTTTTATAAATTTTAATGCTGCATTTAGTTTTCACCTACCTCTCAGCCCATCTTTTTGATATAAAATTTCATGAAGAAACATTGTAAAGGTTGTTTATCAGTTATCAGAGAACTGCAATTAGTTTCTTTTGAGACACAGTCTCTGTGTAAAGTTGTAAGGTAGGCTGAGGAATATGATTTCAGACTGAGTATTCAGCTATTGGCAATGTTGTACTTGACTGGTATTGTTGTTTAATATGACAAGCACATTTCTTTGGATCCTGATCTAAAGCAGCGGTGATGTTTTCCTACCTCTGTGTTTAAGTCATTTCATTTCATTTCTATTGGCTTGCATCAGAATATTGGCATAGGATTTACCCTTGTTAGGTACCCTATCTTTCTGCTCTCCTTGCCATTAATGTTCTTCTTCTGAATGTGTTATCTAAGAATTGTTTTTAGTTGGTTTAACCAGTGTAGTGGATGTTATTGCCTACTCTCTGATGTATGAATTAAATGAATTCAGTTCTTAGATGTTTCTTGTTAAGGATTTAGTTGGAAGATTTGGGAACACTAGGGATTAGAGTTAGCCATGTCCACTAGGATCCTTGTGCGACCAGCTGGTCTTTAACTTTGTGCCCTAAAATCTATGTTGTCTCCTCCTCTCCTGCCTTTCCATATCACACAATCATCTTTAATATCCTATGTTTTAGATGACTAGCCCAATTGAAAGCTTGCACATTGGATAGTAAGCAAATCCTTTCCTGAATCCATTGCCCAATGGTTTTGAATGCTCCCTGGAATACTTCACCTCTGCCTTATCCCTCTTTGCTCATCCTTGTCTTACATTGAACCCTTCTTTCCTGATAACCAGCAACCAATAAAACAAATAAAACAAACAAACCCTGTGCCTATAACTAGCCTAACATCTTAAACCTTGAGCTTCAAAGTCATATACCTTTGACATATCATAGAGAGATCCCTCTCTGGACCTAGGAGGGCTAGATCCTGAGGTCTGAAAGTGGTTTGATGTTGTCTCATCTTTTGGTCTTGCCAATCTGGCCAAAACATGGGAACCCCAACAGCATGATAAAGAGATACAGATAAATTCTACCTAAAAAGATACAGAGATATAGGGTTTCGTTACCTACCTTGCAAATCCATTCACACCGACAAGCCAACCAACAACCAACAATGAACACAACGAAAGCAAGAGGATCAACAAATATTCTTACATATTTCCTGCTTTTTTTTAAGAGGAGATAGGGATACAATAAGAATAATATGTGGAGCAGTGTATCTTTCAAATTTAGGGAGTAAGTGTTTTCTAGAACTGGACAAAAAATATTGGATAAAAATGCATGATCAAGTTAGATATATGGGAAGATATACTACGAAAACATCAATGCCCCATCGTCTTTGGTGTCACGCGACCAATAATAATATTGATAAGTTGTTTGAAGGATCATTGCAGTTTGTAAGTCATTCAATCATTCAATCATTCCTCTTTCTTTCAAAATGTTTAAAGTTGTTTATGTTCAAGACAAATATTTGTGTCTTGGATACTATATATTTTGTAATTTTTATGATTGAATAGGTCACAACCGAAGTTCGCGGGATTCTGACTGTTCATCATGCCAAAGTTCATGGGATTTCGACTTACACTAACTTGGACAAGACTGCCCTACTTAAAACCAACTTGCACTCAAAATTTCATAGGATGGTGACTGACCCAAAAATACAACCAAATGATAAAGAGACTTACACTAAATTGTTCATAGGTTACGGTAGCAGGTAGGGATAGAATGGAAATTCTTCATAACATTATACAAAGATACAGAGAAATTCTACCTAAAAATATATAGATATACATGGTTTCATTACTTACCTTTCAAATCAATTCGCACCTATAGGACAAACAAAAATGAAGACAATGAACCAACAATGAACAAAACAAACCAACAACTGCAGAAAATTCTGCAACAGACTCATGCTCATCATATATATAAGCGTTTTTTTTAGCCAAATATTTTTTTGGCCGAAAAATATTCTTGCTATTTTTTACCCTCCAACAAAAAGATCCGTTAAACGGTTGGTGCTAATCAAAACAGACACTGTTTCGGTCGAACATAAGAATAAAAGTTTAACCGAAAATTTTTAAATTTTTAACTTTTTTCGTGGGAAATTCTCACGAATGTGTAACCCAAGTTCACATTTTCACCCCCCATTCATGTAGAGACATACAGAGATGGAAGAAAGTGCACTAGAGAGGTTGATAGATTGATGCATGATTATAGAGAGAATGTGGGAGAACCCATATCACAACGCGGGAAGAGGAGGTCGCCAGATCAGTACACTAGCTACATGGCTCTTATGAGCGAGAGTGTAGAGACTGAGCCATCCTCATTCGAGGAAGTAGTGCATCAAACAATATGGGTTGATGTTATAAAACCAGTTTCAAAAATAGAATAAAAGAGAGATCAACGCCTTAGAAATAATCCACTTCTAGGGGGAAAACTCCTTTACATTACATAAATGAAAAATTCCTAGATGCATACAAATGAAAAAACCTCCTTCTACATATATGATTCCATGGGGTCATAATATAATCCTAGCCAACCTAACAATAATAATGTAAGGGCACAATAATAACAATATTGGGGTTACAGGGGTACAACTATAACAATAAGGGGGCTACACTAACAAAAATAAGGGACTACACTAGTAATATAGGGACCTAACATTCCCCTCTCCTTCAGAAAATTATTGTCCTCAACGCTTAAGTAGCTCTCGATGCTTTTGTATAAAATTCTCATCCTCCCATGTAGAATATTCAATGGGTAAGTTCTTCCACTTGATGAGATACTCTGAAATTGATCAACTTCGTAGTTGTTAAGTTCTTGTTTCCGTGACTGCTTTAGGTTCCAATATGATTTTTCCTTCCTCATCAAGTTCTGACAATATTGTTTGTACTGGAAGTTTTTCACCTATAACCTTCTTTAAGCATGAAACATGGAAAGTTGGATGCACTCGTGAAGAAGCAGGAAGCTCCAATTTGTATGCCATAGGACCAATCTTTTGCAACACCTTGTAAGGACCATAGTACTTTGGCGATAATTTATTATCCTTCTTAGCCTTCTTGAGGGACATTTTTTTGTATGGTTGTAGCCGTAAAAATACCGAGTCTCCTACATCAAAACTTCTCTCGCTGTGATATTGATCTACATGTTGTTTCATTCAATTTTGTGCCAAATTTAGGTTATCCTGTAAGAGTTGGAGAACTTATTGTTGATGCTCGATGTGATCTTCCACTGCTTGAACCTTAGAATTTTCTCTTAAAGATGATGTGATGGACGGTGGATGATATCCATAAAGTGCCATAAATGGGGTCATTTTTGCTGCAGTATGGAAGGAACTGTTATACCACCATTCAGCGAGAGGTAACCACTTGACCCATTTTGTTTGTTTATTAGATACAAAACAACGAAGATATCCTTCCAAACATTTATTCACTACCTCAGTTTTACCATTGGATTGAGGATGATAAGATGAGCTATGAGCTAGTTGAGTACTCAAACAAGAAAATAATTCTGTCAAAAATTTCCAATAAAAATGGGATCTCTGTCGCTTACAATAATCTTTGGGTTTCCATGTAGCTTTTGAATTGTTTCCATAAATGCAGTAGCAATTGTAATTGCTTTAAATGGATGAGATAATGCACACAAGTGTGCATACTTGGTAAGTCTATCAATTACCACCATGATGACACTCTTTCCTTTGGACTTAGGTAAACTTATGATAAAATCCATTGAAATCTCCCCAATGTTGACTTGGAATGGATAAAGGTTGTAGAAGACCTGGGGTCTTAAATGTCTCAACTTTATTTTGCTAGCAAACCAAAAATTCTGCCATAAAATTTTGAATATTAGACTTAAGGCCATCCCAAAAAAATTATTTCTTCACCCTGTAGTAAGTTTTTAAAAATCCTGAGTGTCCTCCTAAAGGAGAAGTGTGCAATTCCAAAAGAATATTTTGTTTTAGTTGGGAATTCTTACAAATATATAAGCGATCTTTGTACCATAAGGAATAATTTTTCCAACTAAATGTATCATATGTACTAGGATCTTGTTGCAACTTTTGAATGAGTTTCCACACTTCTTTGTCCTTCTTCCATTCATCCCTTGATTTAGTTATCCAATCCGGTTGGATAATAGAAATGGAACAAGGCAATGCTTCCACCTCTTCATTCTTTCTTGAGATTGCATCTGCAACAACATTTAGCTTCCATTTTTTGTAGATGATTTCAAAGTCATAACCCAACATCTTTGTGACCCATTTTTGTTGCTCTTCTGAATATAGTCTTTTGTTCCAAAAAGTGTTTAAGACTATCATGATCAGTTTTTACCTTGAAGTGCCTTCCCATTAGTTAAGGTCGCCATTTATTTAGTGCATGTAGTATTTCTAACATTTCCTTCTCATAAATAGCTTTCTGTAAATAATTTCCTTTGATTGGATGACTTTCAAAAGCAATGAATCTTCCTTCTTGCATGAAAATAGCACCAATTCCATTTCCTGAGGTATTAAATTCCACAATAAATATTTTTGTGAAGTCTGGCATAGCTAAGACCGATGCTAGAAACATTGCCTCTTTAATATTTTCAAAGGTCTTAGTTGCTTCAGAAGTCCATGAAAATGCATCTTTCTTCAATAATGTTGTTAGAGGTGCTGCTATTCTCCCATAATTCTTAAAAAACTTGCGATAATACCCTGTTAACTCGAGAAATCCTCGCAATTGCTTTATGGTTGTGGGGAATTTCCATTCCTTAATGGCTTTAATTTTGTTAGGGTCTACCTTAACACCCTCGTGAGATACAATATGACCCAAATATTCCACCTCTTGTACTCCAAAGAGACATTTGGATGTTTTTGCATACAATTGTTTCTCCTCCAATAGTTTGAGCACCCTGTCAACATGTTGAACATGATCCTTCCAAGACCTATTGTAGATTAGTATATCATCAAAAAATACTAGTAAAAATTTTCTAAGGAAGGATTTCAAAATGGAATTCATCAACCCTTGAAATGTAGAAGGTGCATTGGTAAGGCAAAAAGGCATGACCAAAAATTCATAATGACCCTCATGAGTTCAAAATGTTGCTTTCAAAATATATTCATTCTTCATTATAATTTGATGATATCCTGAACGAAGATCCAACTTGGTAAAATAATTTTCTCCATGTAATTCATCCAATAATTCATCATTCACATGAATGGGAAGTTTATCTTTAATAATGAGCTTATTGAGCTCCCTATAATACGGGCACATGCGCCATGATCCATCCTTCTTGTGCACCAATACCACTGGAGCAGAGAAAGAACTTTGACTAGGTTGAATTGTACGAGCCTCTAACATTTCTGCAATCATATGTTCAATTTCACTCTTTTGGACATAACGATATCTATAAGGCTTGATGTTTGGAGGAACACTTCCTGGAATCAAATGAATAGCATGATCATGATCACGAATAGGTGGGATTCCTTTGGGAGTTTCAAACACCTTGGAATGATTGTCCAAGACTTTTTGGAGATATGGAGAAATAGATGATTTTGATGTTAGAACTTCTAGTGAGCATAATTGTGCAAGTACGCCTTGTTGTATTTATTCAAAAGATTTTTCATGACATTAGAGCTTATTATCTTTCCTGGCTTCCCTGCGATACCCCGTAATTCGACTATCTTCCTTCCGAAAAAAAATTCAAGAAAATTTCTTGAAAATTAAAAGCAATCGTCCCCAAATATTGTAACCATTGTACTCCTAGTACAACATCAACACCTCCCATTGGAATGGAAAGCATTGGACTATTCAATACATATTCCCCCATGGTTAGCTTGATATTATGGCATTTTCCAAAGAAATTTATAGTTCCTCCATTTGTAACCATCACTTGACATTCTGGTGCTAATTCAGGAAACAATTCAATTCCTTGGCTACCTTACAATGAATAAAATTATGGGTACTACCCAAATCAATCAACATTATTACCTTTTTTCTTCTTGATATGTCCTTTTATCTTGAGAGTTTGAGGAGTGGTAATTCCTTCTAATACATTACACGATATGGTCGGACTCATTTCTTCTTCTTCTAGGGTTAGTTCTTGGTGTATATCCTCTTCGTTTTAATTTTCTTGTTCATTTTCTTCCTCCTCTTCACAATATATGTAAATAAATTTCTTCTCAGCACACTTATGACCTTTAGTGTATTTGCTATCAAAACTGTAGCAAAGCCCTTTTGCTCTTTTTTCTTCCTTGTGGTGTCAACCTTGTATGTTGTGGAAGTCTAAGAGTAGAAACACTTCCATCTTTATAGATGTGAGTGGTAGGCTTCCTCGTCACCATAATTTTACATTCAATTTTACTTTCCAACTTGAATGCCTTCTTGAATGAATCAGGTTCCCAAACACGAACCTCATGTTGGATGTTATCCTTTAAAGTCCCTATGAAGACATCAATCATGTCTTCCTCTGGAATATCAGTTACCCTTATATTCAATTTTCGGAAGTCCTCAATGTGCTCCACCACTGAACCCTTTTGTTTGAGATTTATCAATTGGCTAAAAAAGGTGTTTCTCTTAGTATCCTCATAATGTGCTATCATTTCCTCCATAAAAATTGACCAAGTGACAATTTTTTTATGGGAGAAAAGCCATCGATACCATACAAATGTATTTTGTTCGAAATATAAAGTTTCAATGTGTACCTTTTGTGTGTTTTGCACATTATTTAGATCAAAATATTTCTCCATCTGTAGTATCCATGTTACGGGATCCTTGCCATCAAAATTCCTCATATCGATCTTTGGAATATGGTGGGTCTTCCATCCAACATTAGAGTTTATGAAATCATGATTAAAATTTATTTTTTTCTCATCATGAGTTTCCTCTACTATCTTTTCACCATTAGGAAACATTTCTTGTATCAAATTTGTCAAACCTTCCATGTCTACTTTTAGATCATTCTTCATGTTTTCCATTTTTTCATCGATCTTAGCTTCCATGTCATCCATCTTAGCTTCCATGCCATCCATGCCATTCTTCAAACCATCCATCTTAGCTTCCATGACTTTCTTCAAACCATCCATCTTAGCTTCCACACCTTTCTTCAAAACTTCCATTTCATTTTTGTTGCTTTTTGCGAGAGTGAAATTTGGTGCACTTGCTCTTGTAATTTCGATATGTCATGTTGCACTTCTTCATCTTCATGAGTCATAGTAGAGCCTTATGAAGGCTTACTGGCCATTGAATTATTTTTAGGGGGAATTTTAGAACCCAATACTGATATCTATTCTAAAATATTCCCTTGGATCAATTCAAACTGATTTTTCAAACAAGGCTTATGCAATTCAAAAAAAAATACACATCTTTTTCTTTCTTTTGAGGAGCTAGATATTGAAACTAAATTATCTCTATTATTTAGGACCTTCAATATCTGAAATTCAATAATGTAGTAGCCCTCTGAATCTTCTTTCGAATGCCATAGGTATGACCTGATTTGGATTCTTCGGGGAAAATTTATGCCCAATCTCCCACAATGACCTAATTATAGACTAGTTCGGTAGAGATAACTTGTACGGCATGCCACGTGTCACTTTTACCTCCTTTGACTCTGAAATTGATACACATGAAACTATATTCAGTGTGTTTGCGACCACTTTTACAAAATTCCAATCTGATGCTCAGAGATAGAATTATGACGAGTTTCCTATGGTCACCTCTTTGAGATGAAATTCGGGAGCTTGAAAAAACCCTAACTTCCACAAATCATATCTCTGAAAATATTACGAACCAAGATCTAAAATTTTTACACGAAGTTCCTCAAGATTTCAGCTTTGCATGATATAAATTTTGGCTTCTGAAACTTCGTAGAAAAATTTTTATAGCGAAACTTTCACGATAACCTGTTTGGAGTAGCGAAACCCTAGAATCCAAAGCTCTGATACCAAATGTAATGAAACCAGCTCCAAAAATAGAAGAAAAGAGAGATCAATGCCTTAGAAATTAGCCAATTCGAGGGGAAACCTCCTTTACATTACATAAATGAACAATTCTTGGATGCATACAAATGACAAAACCTCCTTCTATATATAGGAGTCAATGGGGTCACAATATAATCCCAGCCGACCCAAGAATAATAATGTAAGGGAACAATAATAACAATATTGGAGTTACAAGGGTACAACAATAACAATAAGGGGGTCTACACTAACAACAATAAGGGAATACACTAGCAATATATGGACCTAACAATTGATGCCATGGTAGAGGAGTATGAATCCATTATCAGGAACATTACATGGGAAGTTGTCCTAAGACTAGATGACAAGTCAGTTGTAGGACCCAGGCAGATCTACAAGGTGAAGCAAGCAGCAGATGGGAGTATCGAGAAACACAAGGCCATATTCCTTTCCCAAGGGGTTCTCTCAAGTGGAGGGAATTGATTAAGAGGAGATCTTTTCTCTATTAGACAGGTACTCTTCAATCAGATATATTCAATCACTTTTAGCACAGATGGGATGGAGATACATCAAATGGATGTGAAGGAAACTTTCCTCAACGGAGTGATTGAGGAAGAGGTGTAAATAGAGTAGCCGGAAGTATTTGATACCTTCAATATATATTCACATGTGTGTAGAATCAAACGAGAAATGTATGGATTGAAATAAGCACCTCGTGCTTGGTACACGAGGATCGACAGTTATTTCAGCGGGTTGGGATTCACCAAAATTGAAGCTGATGCAAACCTTTACCATATTGTGGTTGAAGGTAATTTATTTATTATAGTATTATATGTCGATGATTTAATTCTAACAAGTGATGAGAAGTTGATAAAATATTGCAAAGAGAAATACATGGAGCTCATGTATTATTTCCTTGTTTTGGAAATTTGGCAAGGAGATGGGGAACTATTTTTCTCTCAAGGTAAGTATGCCAACGAGATTCTGAAGAAGTTTGACATGGAGAGAAGAAAATCTGTGGAGACTCCTTTAGCAAGAAATTGGAGGAAGGAAGACACTACTTCAAGCAAAGTGGTAGAGGATACCATATACAGGAAGCTTCTAGGTTCACTTATGTACTTGGTGAATACACGACCCGACATGTGTTATGTAGTTGACCAGCTTCATCAAGCAATGGTTAATCCAACCAAACTCTATTTGAGGGCAGCCAAACATGTGTTGAGATACCTCAAAGGCGCCACTCAGTTTGATCTTTGTTACAGACAGACAAAAGGAGTGAATATTTAAGGTTTCATAGATGCAAATTGGGTAGGGATTCCATCCAACAGGAAGAGCACATCAAGGGGCATCTTTAGTATTGGGTCAACAATAGTTTCCTAGTATAGCAAGAAGAAGAGATCAGTTGCACTCAGTTCAATAGAAGCAGAGTACATGGCTTATATTCAAGCATCTTGTGAGGCTATCTGGATGAGGAAGATCCTTGTTAGGTTTTTTGGTCAACAGATGGATCCTACAGTGATTTACCGTGACAACCAAAGTTGTATCAAACTCTTGATGAATCCAGTTTTCCATTATCGGTCCAAGCATATCGACTTCTGATACCACCATCTTAGAGATTGTGTTCAGAGGAGTATCATGATGCTAGAGTACATTCCTACAAAGGAACAAGATGTGGATATATTGACTAAGTATTTTTCAAGAGGAAAATTCAAGTTCCATAGAGAAAGGATTGAGGTATCTGATAATCCATTTCTTGTTGTGAGGGAGTGTTGAAAATGGAACCAAGAAGGATTATAATTTCATTTTCCCTTTAATTAAATTAGAAGAAAATTGTAATTCCACATCACATGGAAACTTGTATGAGTTAACTAAGTTAGTTTGACTTATTTGGTTTAGTTAATTCAATTTGACGGTCTAACTAGAGTCATGTAGAGTGTCTCCTACTTTATAGGAGCCCTAGTTGAGTTTAGTTTGAGTTGTAATTAATTAATTTAGTTTCTCTGAGTTAAAGTCAGTTTAACTAGTTCCAACTATTGGAGGAACTAGTGAGAGGTAAAAGTGTAGAACTTGAATTTGAATCATAATCAGTGATCAATCAGTTAACTGATGATTCACTCATAAATAACTCATGCATGTCAAATATGAGAGTTACCCAGTTGATATTGGAGTTCAAGGGCAGTGCATTATTAGTTGTATAATCATTCAAATTGTATAGGTGGTGCATGCAGTTAGAGGAAGGACCTTGATGGATTACGTACTATTGGATGGGGATTTCCCTAATTAATAGGGGCTAATTACCCAGGGAAACAAAGCAAGGAAATAGGGACTTGGGCAAGCCAAATTTTGGTTAAGTATTGGTCTAGGCTTTTCTAGGAAGCAGTGAGACAGATAGAGATAGTGCAAAGGTTTCTCATACTTGAGAAAATCACTTTAATCTTCCCATATTTTCTAACTAATTTAATATACAGATAACGAGGTTTTCAGTTGTGGCTTTCCCTAGGAAATCATTATGTAATGTGTTGATTGAATTATCTCTCATGTATGCTTCATGATTTCACGATTGTTTATTGTTTCCGTAATTGGTAGAGTAGATTCAAGTTTATTGTTTTAGAAAATTACAATTAGCAATTTGAATCCACAAGGAATTTCTACAAAGTTGCAACCTCATAGAATCTCCTTTGACATTAAAGGTATATTATTTCATATTCTAGTTAAAATTATAAACTTAGGATTTATTTGGTTTCAACTAAGAAATGTCATAAGTTGATTATCTAGACATAGAATTCATTGAATATCTAGTTAATATTCTCACATGATGCTCTCATTTTCATCCAAATATCATACATTTTAAAGTTGTATAATAGAATTAGGTAGAAACATTTTTGGAGGAGATAGTTTGGATTTTTTTATTGTAAGGCCCTATTCTTTAATAACTTCAGGCACCTTCATTGCATGATCACTTTAGTGGTTATTAGCCAATATAAAAATGCTCAATAGTAGGTTGGTTGGTAGAAAATGTTGGCTTGGTTTCCCTTGGATGATGGAAAGGTGTTTTTTAGACTTACTCAGAGCCCTTTCACAAAGAAAAGGCACACCACAAACAATGGGAAAGATTTAATTGGTTGATATAGTACATTGAAATGTTGAATGAACATACCTTAAGAAGTCATGCACAAGGTCAGGGTATGCCTAAGTGTTGGATGAATTGGTAAGAAATTTGTCTAAGTATATCGATGAGATAAGATAAGGGTTATAATTTTGGGTTTCTCATAAAATTAAAACAATGAGGGAGGTGGTGGACATTCCTAGGAACATGGGAATACATGTAATAATTCCTTGACTTGGGGTAAAACACCATGGCTTATGGATAATAGTGCCTTGGTAGTTGGAAATGTATCACACATTGGATGGATTCCCAACATGTTTTGTAACAATAAGGAAAAGAGTTCCTTGGATGCCATTCAAGTAAGACAATTCACCATCGGATGCATAATAAATTCAAGACACCTTGAGTTCATAATCCAAACATATAGACCTAAGAGGGTTATAAGATATTGTAGTTGGTTTTTGATATCATGTTGAATCCTATTTGGATGTTTAGTGGATAGGAATTCATCTTAGAAGAAGGAAAACACAATATATAAAGAAGATTCCTACAAAGTGAAAAGTGATCAACTAAATCTTATACATTCACACAAGCATGTTCAAGAGTTTTATCATTTGTGCTAAGTTTTGGGGTTGGTGTAATGGACTATTTGGATGCTAGTGGGAGTAGACTAAGGAGAGTAGAGACCTATAGGAGACAAGCCTATAGATGCTTTTGGGATTGGATTGTGCAAGTTTATTAGGTAGTAGATCAAAGGTGTGCTAAGTTTTGGGGTTGGTGTAATGGACTATTTGGATGCTAGTGGGAGTAGACTAAGGAGAGTAGAGACCTATAGGAGACAAGCCTATAGATGCTTTAGGGATTGGATTGTGCAAGTTTATTAGGTAGTAGATCAAAGGAATATTTCCTTAGAATCACTATATATCTATAATAGATTTGTTATGAAGATGCCTCAATTCCTTATGGTATATGTTGTAACACACGTTATAATAAAAATGCTCTCGAACTTTCCTTGGATGATACCTATACATCTATGTTGTCGATTCTTTATGTTGTGGAATGTTATTATGCCTTGTAATGCATTATGTTTTTCTGAATATTGAAATATTATTTAGGTGTAAAGCATTTTTGGTGTGTTTTAAAGCCATGGTTGGATGTGTTATTATTTTTTAATGAAATTAGTTGAGTGGGAGCTAGTTATATTTGATAGATTATAGCTTAAGGAAAAGTTATGGGTATAACTTAAGTGAAGAGGTGTAGTTTGGTTATACTAGGCCTAGGCTAGCCAAGTCCTTGTGGTTAAGGCAAGACAATGCCACACATGCTCAAGTGATGAAACAAACTTGACAGGAACTCAAATTTGCAACAAAAATTCAAGCAAGTTTTATGTCCATGACACTATCTCTCTAACATCTCATTAATTGGATGATGCAACATACTCATAGTATGGCTATAAAAATTTATTGCATCATCAAACCAAGTCAATTTCCTAAGCAAGGAATTTTCTTCATACATGAGTTAGTTTTACAAAAGTTTCTTCATAAATTAAACGGAAACTAAGAAAACTAAAATTAGCGAGGAAATAATGTTAATTCCCATGTGTGTCCATTAGTAAAAAATTATACAAATGCCGGAAGCTACCTATCTATAACCTGAAACAAGAACACTGATCAGTAATCAATAACATAAAACATGAAGGACAGAAGTGAAATGGAAAGCATGAAAGTTTATAAACATAAATGAAGCATATATACCATGAAAGATGCAATGTATAAACATGTGAATGGATTATGGCACAATGAGCTTTAAAGAAATAAAATAAGAACTATACAATAATGCACAGAACCTTGGCGAGTGCAGGGGCCCTCTACACCAGCCTTGGCAACGATCTTCAAGTACTAATTACGTTTGAAAACAGAGTCTTCTTATATTAAAATGCAGTCATAACAGTAAGGTGGTATTACGGCACAAAGGCAACGTAATTACATTACAAAGTAGACTAATAAAAGATAACAGAGACTAACATCAACTAATCCCTATGCATATGAAAACGCGTTATTTATAACTGAAGGTAATGTAACTGATTTCCTAAAGTTTATGCTGATACAAAACACGTAGACCATTACGTCCACGGATCTAGGATCATGGCCGTGTTGGAAAGTAAATATATGAGGAGTGGATGTTTGAATTCGGCTATGGAGCCATGTACAGATGTCGATTTGTCCTCCGCAACTCAGAAACGGCCATATGAACCTTCACGTGACACGAAACATAGTCCTGTCACCGTGAGACTCTATGGTTGACTTCCATTTGGACACCTTTGACCGTAGCTTCTTTAGATGAGTTGGCTCGAGCCAATAGGACACGAACCATGTCCACATCATTTTTGACTTGCCCATCTGGCTCGTTTTTCATGTAGACACCTGTAACATAGAGTTTCACAAAATGGCTGCGGAAAGTGGCAAGATTCCGCAGCTAAATGAACAAAATCTAAATCAAATAGCAGACACAAAAATATAGTTAAAAACCATGTTAGATGCTCTTTTTCAATTAACATACATGGACTGTTTTACTTCATATACTGCTATTTCACTTTCATGGACTGTTTTACTTCACTGTTGTAGGGTCTTGGGTACTTTAATTTGTATTTGGAACAATGGACGTCGGTACTCTATATGTTGCTTTACTATTCTACATACTGCTATTTCACTTTCATGGACTGTTTTACTTCACTGTTGTAGGGTTTTGGGTACTTTAATTTGTATTTGGAACAATGGACGTCGGTACTCTATGATCTGTTGCTTTACTATTCTACATACTGCTATTTCACTTTCATGGACTGTTTTACTTCATATAATATCTTCACTTTCATGGACTGTTTTACTTCATATAATATCTTCACTTTCATGGATGGTTTTACTTCATATAATATCTTCACTTTCATGGACTGTTTTACTTCATATAATATCTTCACTTTCATGGACTGTTTTACTTCACTGTTGTAGGGTTTTGGGTACTTTAATTTGTATTTGGAACAATGGACGTCGGTACTCTATCTGTTGCTTTATTATTCTACATACTGCTATTTCACTTTCATGGGCTGTTTTACTTCATATAATATATTCAAAACAGCGTTTCTCGTCTTTTAAAATTTTAATTTTTTTTAAATTGAACCCTTCGTCGGTCTACCGACGCCTTGTAGACGTCAGAACTGCGACAACCCAGAAACGTCGGAAGAGAGACAGTATGGCGTCGAGAGCGCTGGCGTGCGAAGATGGAGCTGCAACAATCGGCACGGAAGAAGGAAGGCGATATGAAAAGCGTCGGAAGCCTTGGCGTTCCAACGTCGGACCATATGCCCGTGAATTACGACATCTTCGAGCGTCGGAAGAGTAAACGTCATAAGCGTCGGACCGCGTTTGGTGAATTACGACGATTCTCGTCGAGGCGAAGCGGCGTCAAAGCGTCGGACAGCGTTTGAGTCAGGCTTGGACGGTTTATGGCGTGAGCGAACAGTAGTGGAAATGCATAGCGGTTTGTGAGGCGTCGGAAGAATTAGCGCTGTTGAACGTCGCAATAAGTGTCGATAGTGCGACACTTTTTACTTGCGTCGGAACAGCGACGGCATGAGAAACCACGGTTTGTCCGCCCTTGAACTGTCGCTCTTGCGACGAATATGTGTCGGAATAGCGACGAATTGGCCGTCGGAATTTCCGCCAAATTCTCTAGTGAGTCCTTCGCTATGATGTCACGAAAGAGGCCTTAGGACCTGGGAGGTTCGAAACACTATGGAAAGGTCCCTACATCCTATCATAGCCCAATGTCACATGCCTAACTAACCCTCTCAATGGGCTCTACCTCAAAAACATTTACCCATAAGGGGCAGGATGCCTCAACCATAGAGATAAGATGCATGTAGAAAAAAATATTTTTCAATGACTACAATCATCACAAACTTGTTCTAAGAAGTTCTTTATTGTCACAAATGGATCGTTCACCCCCCCATTATTTTGGATTCACTGATAGAGCATTGTTGTGGTCTCAAAATCTAGCAATAGCCACCCGGGCAATTTACTACCTTGACCGATCTCCACTCTTTACCAATGGAGTATGCATCAGATCAACCACCAATAATCAGATAGATATGATGCACTCATCAGGTTGATGAGAAATTTCTTCAACCAAGGCTTTCACCATCCGCATATCTACCTTGATTCTCAGCTAGTGGTTTCACAATTAAACCATGAATTTTAAGAACAGGATTCTCACCTATTTATAAATTATTTTCATGCATGAATATTAAGTCATCAGTTTGATAATATTACATTCACACATATACCAATAAATAAAAAATAGAGAAATGATCACATAGCTAATCACATTCTAGACTGGAATGAATCTCGTATAAACCATCATCCATAGAAAAGAAAAAAACAAAAAAAATAGATCTCCATCTAAGGTACACGACATCCATCAAACAAAATAACCATAGACACATCCTCAAGACCCGGAAAAATACATATCTCACATAAATATAAAAAAACATGTGTGAGTCAAAATATACAAGTCATGTCATTAACTCGCATGTCAGCCAAAACATATATATACATGTCATAAAAAAATAAGAGAAGAATACTCATAATTGGCACTTTCCATGAATACGTAACATCCTTAGGGCTCAACCCTGCCAGGTGGATCCTCTAGACCCACAGTTGCACCCGGTGCCAATACAGGTGTAGCAGTAAAAATAGAAAATGCCACACGACGCAGTGATAGACGATATGCCCTATCTCAATCCATAAGCACCTCGATCCATGTGTCTTCTAGGTCATCCAAAAAACCTCGGTTCAGTGTACCTTGGGTCAACCTCTCCACCTAACCCCAAGCATCAACTAAGTCTGTGGACCGAGCCTCAGAAGCAGTTAGTTGCTCCTCAACCACTGCTATTCACACCTTAACTACCTCAGTCCGAGCCAGAAGAGAAAAATCCCTAGAAATAGCCACACTGCTACCCTCCCCTTAAGGACCAACACCATCACCCTGCACCCCAACCTGGGGCTGAGCAGCTCCACCTGGAACCCTCCTTAGTTGTTGATTTCCCACCAAGTGGGAAATTGGACCCCCAACCACTCCCACATCTGCAAGAGAGATAGGGATAGTGTTAGTGTCACCACAATAGACATATAAATAGACACATCATAAAATACTCAAAAATGTAGAAAAAAATCAAAACGTCATACCTAGAGGGCCCCATACATAATCAGCAGGAAGATCCATCTTTGGATCCCCCCGGAAATCCATCCCAATGTAGGGATAGTCCATAAACATATGCGAGTTCGCCTCAAACCATGCCTCTGTGTTCGCATCCCAATAGCGACCCACCTCCCCTCCTTCGCCACGAGGCATCACGGGTGCCCATCGCTGCATCCAAGGATCGCAGTAAGGACCAATAGACACTAGCACGATAGGTCGCAACATCACCACCCTCTCAAACATGATACTATAGAGCATGCTTCCATATGTGAACACTTTAGATCCTCCTTGGACCTTCCTTAGTTGCATCACCATGCCATCGTATAGATAGCGTGCCTGATCATAAAAATGAATGACCAGCAGCCAGTGCAAGACACCAATCTGTGGTCCTGACGTCCTTTTGGGAGACGATGACCGTGTCAAGCAAACTGTCTTTGTGAGGGCACACAAGTTAGCTAGTTCGGTCACTGATGCAATAAGGACACACCCATGAGAAAGAGGTGCATCATCGTAGGGCTGCTCTACCCAGCACTAGATACTCACCCTCCCAGGTAGGAGTGGCTGTGGTACTGCCTCGCCCTGGGTAGTAATATGGTCACAAAGTACACATCCATCTCTAGATAGATGGCGACATATCTACCCCACAAGACCATAACCTTCCATTTCCTATTCTAGCAGTAGACCAGGAAACAAAGCAGGTTATCCTGAGATCTTAGGATATTGTTCTCCAAGAACTTGAGCAGGCCCCAATATGCTAGGAGCCTCTATGCAATGGAATCCTGTGATACAAAAATACTCAATCATGCTCACACCACAACATCCTGTTACCAAACACAACCAAATCGATGGCCCAAAAACCAAAAATTTAAAAATTTTAAGAATTTTTTTTTTTTGGCTCATCATCACATTTTTTTTCTACATAGGGGCGATTTTCATGCATTTGTATCAAGAAAATATGTGCATGTATTAGCGCAAAGACTTACCCATGCGTGAAAACCTAGCAGGAAAGTTTATTTCCCCACGAGTTTTGTGTGCATGTGCCTTGATTTCCTACACGATCAAGGAAAAAATGAAGCAGGTATCTGTACAAAACTAATTTCTATGGACCCCTCCCCCCAGGATAAGACTGAAAATTTTAATTACTGGACGTTAGGGCCCTACCTGGCACTGAGGGAGAAAATCCCGAGTACACAGGCTGATCACAACGAAAATAAAGGCTCGGCAATAGGGGCTCAACTCCGACCTCACAACACTCAAAGAACACAAATGAAATGAAGTCAACCATATTAACCCATATATCACACTTTTCGAATTATTCGACAGACCATAAGGGGACCTCAGAATGCCCACTTGCAAAACTTAAAAGAAACACAGTGCTCAACACCTCATCACGTCCGAAGTAGGCTTCACACATCCATGCCTCAGAAAAAATTATTTTTCAGTTAGGACAGGTATGCCCACTCATATAACTTTCCATTCAATGCTATTTTAAATATATTTGAGTAGAAAATAGTCTTTCACTTGGGGTATTGGTTGCAGTTGTTACAAGCACGAAAAATCACCTTTCACCCCAACCACTGAAGGTACAATAGCAGTATCATTCTAGCCCTAGCATGATAGGATCCCCAAAGAATATTTTCATATCTTGACATAATTTCTCTACAATAATCAACCATAAGACCCAATCACCCGACCATGTTTATCATCACCCCACCTTACACATGATAAATATTCTTGTCGGTCAGTAGAGCCTCACCCTCCATGGCGTCCATCAGTCAAATAGAACATGCATCAAGAACACAGTGCCATGGCCATAAAATCTATGTCCGGGAACCACTTCATGTTCATTTCATCCATCATACATCAATTCAAGTTTTACAATGTCACGATAAAACCCTTTTCCTGGACTGCCATTCTAATAAGCAGATCGAATACGCACAACCGCCTCTCACACTTGGCCTACCACACCCCCATCAACATAGCCCATCTGTGATACTTTTTCATATGCTTCACCACCCTTGCACTAAGACTAACCAATGGGTCCCCCACCCTCAGAAAAAAACATCCTCCTCACATCATCAGTGAGTGATCATTTTCATGTTTATTGGTGCATCTGTCTTCATGCTTGTACATCCAAACCCATTCTATATTCTTTTGGAAAGTGTACAAATATTTTTTAGGAAAAAAATCCCACCCATCCATCCACATTTCTCACCTAGCAGTAGTCCCTACTCACTCTTGGTCAGAGCTTCGCATTATGTACCCAACCCCACCATGACACTCACAAAAATCACATACCCACCTTCGGCGTCCTATCGACCAAAGGGTTTTCCTTGCCATAAATTGTTATGACTATCACCACTTGCAGTTACATACTCTGACCTTGGGCCGCATAAATTCCATCATCACTTACAACCATTTATCGTCATCATGCATATGTTAACCTATCACACCCTGCGTGCTACATCAAAGACCCTAGTTCCTTGCATCAGTACTTCTCTCAGTCAATTGAGGGTTCCTTCTTGTCGAATTCAACAACCATCTTCCAAGAAGGAGGCAGTACCTTGGATGTCTCCTCACCTCAATTGGGGAATTCTAGGATGGCACTATGGGAGTCATCATTTCCCACAACAAACACCCCTGAGGCTGTTAGAAACTGTCGTCACCAATCAAACAACATGTAACTACCACACAAGTGACACAGACATAACCTCTATCCATCAGATAAACTTTAAGTAGCCAAAGCATCATGAGAGTGGGACACGCCCACCTCATAGAAATATTGTTTTTATTTTATATCTTGTAAGTTTCCATCAAAAAAATGTAACTCTTTTACTAATAGGAAGGGGTCTCCAACCTTAGGTTTCACGCAAGTTAGTCTCTCTCTCTCTATCTCTCAAATGGATTATACAGAAAAAAAACTATAATGTATTTCGGTTATACAGTTCTTTCTAGACCTAATACACTATATGAAAACTATTATCACTGAAAAATCATACAAGAAAAAGACATTAGGAAATGTCAACCAGGAGGTACAAATAAATATTGACACAGAAGAAAGACATTACACGATCTAAAAATTTTAACTTTTCTTAAGGTCAAGAAGAAAAATTTATCAAATAGTGCACAAAAATCACTAACCCTAAGCGATCCACAGGACCTTTTATTTGATAATATTAAAGATCATCATGGCTATCCCTCATATAGCTGTGCAGTCATGGGTATGGTGAAAATTCACCATCCAGTACCACTTGGCACACTTGAAGAAGAATATTCCCACTCAATCCAGCCAAGTAAATCCACCTTGGATCCACCTTGAGGCCTTACATGCAACACACAATGGAATCAGCCTCCCACTCTTGTGTCAACATCCATGTTGTACGAAGAGAGATGGAGAAAAAATTTGAAATTTTCCTATAAAAGACTGCCATGGGAGGAGGAACATGAGAACACATTGTTATGCTGGCCAAATTACTTGAGAGAAAACTAGTATTGTGTTGTCCAAGCATCAAGGAGTGGAAGGATTCAGATGTTGGCCATCGAACACCTCAATCCAAGACAAGAAGTTCACCAAGTGTCCATCATTCTACCTTCTGTCGAGGAGTAAGAGAGGCTTGTAAGAAGATTAAAGGGAAGAGACATCGTTTCCTTGAATATTATAGCTCCCTAGCTCTAAGGATTCATTACAAGTGATTTAGCATTCTATTCTCATATACCATCAGCAAATAATAAAATGGGAAGAGTTCTCCTTTCAGATTATTAGTGTGTTTCACTCAATTGAGCTTGTTATTGTACATGAGTATTTTGTTTTTTGGTTCTCCTTTATTGTATCATGCTATGTTTTTTAATTACTTTACTACATGTTATGTTATTCCACTAACAATCTAACAAGCCAATTGACTTGTTACTTGCTTGTAGGAAAGCAACCTCCCCTATCAAGCACCATATATTTTGTCCACCCATGCATCGAATGCACTACAACAGGAATAACCTCTATAATGAACATAAATATACATAACTATAGTATAGAATAAGTAATCTAATGAGTTCTAGGTGACCAATTAAACAAATTATTCAATATTTTACTTAGTATAGAAAATAACATTGCAGCGGGACATGAGGGAGGTTGATACTCATCCTAGCCCTTCCCAATGTCCTATAATACCTCAAATATATGCAAAAAGGGTTATGTAATCATAGGTATTACTCACATATACACAAGTTATGTCAATAACTTGAAGCCAAAAACCCTTGAATTAAAACTCGGTATTATTAGGCTTTACAAAAATTGAAATCTCTTTGGGATAAAAAGGCCACGTATTTTACATAAAAAAAATGAAAAAATATATAGAAAAACATCAATATTGAAGAAAATACCAAAATTTAGGAATAAAATCATAAAAAAGAAACTAAAAACAAATAATATCTTTAATTTATTACCAGAGACTTTGGATTTGTTGGAAAATCCTCTACCTTAAATTTTGGAAATTGGTTTGCTGGTGCCAATTTTTGTCAAAATACGGATATTATTTTTTTTATTGTTGATATTCCTCCTTAAAAACCTTAATATAGTTGAAGTCGTTCCTCAAGAATCTATTAACTGACCATAAATTTGGTTGCAATATTCAATAATCTCATTAATCATTATTATAGAATTGATTAATTCTATATCTTTTGATAAAATCATTTGATGATTCAATTTTCCTTGATTGTCACTCAGGTTCTTAACTATTTCCATAAAATTTGAAAATGATTTGGAAATCATTGATTTTTCACCAGTCCTCAATTTTCATAAATATAAATTATAAATATTTAGAAATAAAATATTTTTATAAAAAGATTTCCCAAATATCATTTAACATGTAAAGTTGTATTCCTATATTTTATAGAAAACAATTACTGTGTATGATTTTGAAAAACCATGTCTTCCCGTAGAAAACAATTTCCTTGTTTTCCCCGATTTTATATACTTATGAATAAATAAAATTAAAAAATATAATCCATAAAACCATTAAATCCCAGAGTTTACGACTCTATTTGTTAATTACAATTTTACTCAGAATGCAAACTATTGTGATTCATAATTATTTTTGAGGAGAATTCTTCTCGTAAATAACATTCCAGTTTTTTTGGTCAATGCATTTTGAACCACTAAGTGTGGTTCATCATCAGGACTTACATGAATACTCTTATCCAATATTTTTTATAATATTATATTTATGTCTTCCATTTACTCTTCTTAAATTTAATTTAATTATATTAGGTCACAAAGAAATAATAATAATAATAATTTATCTTAGAATTTTGGATTATGAAATTTCTTTCGAATTAATCACATCATGAACTTATGGTCGACGTTTAGAACCATCTAATGTGGTTCATTCTCAAGATAAAGGTAAAAAAATGAATCTACCCTACAAGGTTAAACAGTAAAGATGCATTCGATTTGAGAGTTAGCCATTGGAAATGAACTGTTAGGAGTTAGTTGATGAATTAATTAATTAATTATGGACTAAGAATTATATAATAACTAATTTTAATATTATTTATTTATTTATGAATTAGTTTTTTAAAATACAAATTGGTATTAAAGGACAAGAATTTATAAATATTTTTATATTAAAATATCAAAGAATAATTTAAATGGAGGGTTAAAATGAAATAAAATTGAATTGAATAAATAAATATGAAAAAAAAAATTAAATTAATAATGCACAAAGGTGAAAGTAAAATAAGACAATATAAATAAATAAAATAATCAAAAAATCAAAATAAAAATAAATAAAAAAGATAGGGCGGGAATCCAGCTCCTACGAAAGTTTTGTATGTCCTCTCTATTAAGATTTATGACATGCTTCTCAATCTCAATGGATTCTTTTAGTTTCCTATTATGGAAGTGGTTAAAATTAGCGATGACCTGAGAATCATCAATACATACATGGTTTTTGGATTTCTCTGCATGTTCAACTAAAGTCAACGAATGAGAATGATTGTGATTAATATCTCCAACATGCTCTTGAATTCTTTGGTTAATGGAGCGACCCATTTCCCCAATGTAGAGAATTCCACATGAGCAAAGGATTGAGTAAACCCCTTTCATGTCTTTAGAATTTAAAAATTCCTTTACTGATCTAAGGGAATTCCTAAGGGTATTAAGGGGTTTGAAGGTAGCAGTAACTCTATTATTTTTAATAATGTGAGAAATCATGTCAGTCATCCCCTGAATGAAAGGAAGTTTAACATTGGAGATTTTACCATCTCGAGAAGGTTTAAACTTTGATTCCTTACTGGATCTTTGAGCATATTTCAGACCTTGATGCTTTCTATAACATCATTCATCGGCTTTAGTTGAATATGCAGAGAAATCCAAACACCATGTCTGTATTGAGGATTCTTGAGTGATTTCTATGGTTAACCACTTCCATCATACAAAGCTAAGAGAATCCATTGATATTGAGAAGCATGTGTAAGTATTAATAGAGACTATGGATGCAAATTGAGTAGGAGTTTTATTCTCGCCTTCTCTTTTTTATTTATTTTTATTTTGATTTATTTATTTTTGTTTATTATATTTATTTTTATTTACTTACTTACTTTATGTTTACCTTTATGAATTATTAGTTTTATTTTGTTTTACCTATTTATTTATTCAATTATTTTTATTTTATTTTGACCCTCTTTTTAAATTATTCTCATATTTTAATATAAAAATATTTATAAATTATTTTCCTATAAAATCAATTTGTATTTTAAAAAAATTATATTAAATAAATAATATTAACTTAATTATTATATAATTATTATTCCATAATTAATTAATTAATTCGTAAACTAATTCGTAACGGCTAATTTCCAATGGCTAACTCTGAAATTCAATGCATATTTACTATTTAACTTCATACTTCAAGTTGTGATTAATCCAAAATACATTTCATAATAAAATGTTACTATTCAAAATCTTCAAATCACTAACATTATTATAATAATCAGAAATAGTTACAAAATATATATATATATATATATATATATATATATAATAAAGTAAAATAAAAAAATCACTAAGTAAAAATACAAATTGAAATTAAAAAAAACAACAAAAATAAGAATAAATAAATAAGGGAAGGAAAAATAAAATAACAGGGAAAAACAAAAGAAAGAAAGGAAGGAACAAATTTAAGGAAAACATGATGGGTCAAACAACTGCTAACTAGTAATTTTAATTGCTAATGAAAATTAACTTTAGAATATTAAAATTATACCTAAGATTATTCCTAATCCCAATTCAATAATCCACCCATATGTTTAAAATAATCAACCGTTAAAGACAATTGTGGGGGGTCTACCCACCAATATTAAAGAAAAGGGGTGGCCCAAATTTTAGCACATGGTTTAGGGCTAAAAAAAAATTGGTGTGTTGAGTTTTCAATTTTCAATTTAATTTGTATTATATATTATATTAATTTATTTTAGTTTTAAGTATAATTATAAGGAGTTTTTTTAATGCTATTTTTTGGAGTTTTCGATAGATTTTTTGGCCAGAATTTAGTGGAAATATTTGAGGTGAAATCTTGATTTGTGTTATTTAAACTGGTTTTTTGACCACATATATGGATTCAGCACCCTGAAAAATGCATAGGACACTTCAATTGTGCAAATTTTACCCATAAAACTTGTGATTTCAATGCATTCTTATTGCATTTTAGAAAATTTATATGAAAAAAATAAATAGGAAATTTTTTCAAAAAGTTGTAATAAAGACAACTCGTAATTATAATCCCTAATTAGTTTCTTAACTTTAATTAATATTAGTTATTGTAATATATATATATATATATTATTTTGATTTTTTTAATTTTTATTTGAAATGTAGATTGAGATTTAGCATAGAAAATGGATTATGAGGTAGGGTTAATGAGATAAGGACAAAATTTTGAATTGTAACAATTTGAAAATAATATGTTACAACATAGGCTCCAACTAGGGACCACTTCCCCTTGTGGGACAGAGAGAACTATAGATCAAATCCCTAGAATCTTTTGGGAATGGACTCACACTAGTCTCATCTACAATATAGAAACTGTAAATTTTGGACTAAAATCTCTAACCTTCTCTGATACGAAATATTGTTTTTTCATCATCAAGCCAATAGTTAAAAACCAATTATTTCAAATCAAAGTAAACCTTAACAATGCTGAGCCATTGGGCTATGGAATCAAGATTCCATAACAATAAATTCTCTCCATTCTTCGAAATCCTACAACTTGTTTATTCAATGTATAAAATCCACACAGTGAAAACCGATACTGCTGAAGCATATCAATACCCGACTGATTTACTACACAATGATATATAAAAATAATCTTATTGAATCCCACACACCTCTACCTATGATCTAAAAATGAAAGTATTTGTTTTGTTCTTCAAAGTATTCATTTCCATTAAATTAAGTGTGCAAAGTGTTTGGATAGTCTTGCAAGTGAAACAAACTGTTTTTGTTAACTGTTTATGAACTTTGGTGTGAGGGAGTGTTGTTTTAATTTACTATTTAAAAATTTTAATCTAAATAACATAGCAAAATAACTTCACCATAAACACACAGCAACATGATGAGGTAGTTCACCACTCCTGGGCTACATCTGCCAGGTCCAAAGCTCCCAATGGGCATGTCCTTGATGTATTATGATGCTCAAATTGGTAATACAGTGAGAAAAAGGATAAATAGACCAAACCAGTTGTGTAAATGGATTCAAAATATAAAAATAAGCTAATAATGACTCTGATCTCACCTAAAATAGTGAAGTGTAGTCCAATGCAGCTCCATTTCCCTCAAGGCCCTAATGGCTTCTGAATATTCTCTGAAGTAAAAATGGCTGAAAGACCCTTCTCATGGCTCTAAATCCTATTCCAATGCCTCCAGAATGCTGAGAATACCTGAAATCAAAAAATAATTCACTCCAAAAGGTTCAGTAATGTGAAATCTATGCCCAACTGAAGTTTTTTCCAAGTTGGCCTAAGGAAACTCCACCAAACTTGGAGTAACTGTAGTCCACCAAACTTGGAGTAACTCCTTGATGTTAACTTTGGAAAAGTCCGCCCAAAATTGCGCGCTCGCCTAATTTGTTAGAACTGTCAGACCTAGAATTTAAGGTTAAGTGTAGTGGTCACATGGACCAACTCCACTGCCGGCGAAATCGTGGAGCCAACGGTTTAAAGACTGTGGCATTAAATTGCTACGAAACCTCTATCGTGAACATGTGAACAACTATACATTAACCGTCTAAGTCTTGTGTTTATCCATTGGTTTAGACCTGCAGTTCCATGCCCTGGTCTTATTGATAGGAGGCTATCATCACGGGAGCTAAAACTTGTCTCCGCCCAAACCTTTGCCTTCGATATTTTGTGACCCATGTTCATGCAACCCTGACCCATGGGTAGACCCTGTCGGTGGCTCTTTTCATGACCAACCACCTGCAATACCATTCATTTATTACTGACCTAGGTCTTGTTCACACTCTGCCCTCCCGTTCACGAGTAGACACCACCCATGGGTGACCCGTGCCCATCAGGGTCGGGTCGGGTCAAGTCGGCTCGAATGAACCAAAAACTTTCAACATCAAATTTTTTTAATCAGATTGAACCTTTAGGCCTGGGGCCACGTGGCAGCCTCTGGGTAGGCCATGTGGCAACCACTGATAGGCCATACCTTTTTTATAAAAAACTTAAATTTTCCATTTCACGAAATTTTCTGAAGATGCCATAATTTTGATTTCCAAAGTGTTGTTTTGAAGGTTACTTGGCAAATTAAAACTTGAATATCTTCCACATCTGACATCGGATTTGAGTGTAGTTCACGGCGTTAGGATCGTAATGACAAACACTATCTGTTCGATCAATTTCTTACCAATTCTGAGAAGTTCCAATTTTGAGCATTTTTTCACTTAGGACATGATTACCTGATCACACCTCCTCATTGGGAAGCTTCTAGACCCCAAAAGCCTTCAATTACCTATTCAGAAGATGAGGGTATAGGTCCCTCACCTTTTCCACCTCATTCCACTTTTCCTTACTCAGTTTGCTGCTTTAAGACCAACCCGAATATAATCAACATTTCCCCTCCTTAAGGTGCATGTCCTTCTGTCAAGGATAGCATTCTCTTTCAATTCGTCCAAAAATTCTAGCGAGAAATCCTCTATGGATAGTAGCTAAATTTCACTTTCAATATCATCAATTAAAGGAGGTTCATACAAATGTAAATTTTCCACATTCACAACGGAATACATTTGAATGTATGAAGGAAAACCTAATTGAAAAGCGTTATTTCCAACTTTTTGAAGGATCTTGAATGGACCATAACAAAAAAGGCTTCATCTTTTTACGTTCTCCTTACATTCTTTCCTTACTAATATGCAAACATACCTCATCCCCTTCTTGAAACTTATGATCAATTATGTGCTTATCATGCCTCTCTTTGTACTTGCCTTGACTTTTTTTGAGTTGTTCTTGAACTTGCTGATGTATGAGCTGAATTCTTTCAATGAACATGTGAGATTTTTCAATGTCACTATGACCATCAATGGCCACATCTTTCTCAAGAATAAAATCTAAAGGTGACTTAGGAAAATACCCAAAACAAGTCTCAAAAGGTGAATTATTTGTAGAAGAGTGCTTGGCCTGGTTGTAAGCATGTTGAATGTAATGCAAATGCTCATCCCAAAGCTTGGTATTATTGCTGCAATAACCTCTCAAAAGATGTACAATCGTTCTTTTCACTACCTCTGTTTGGCCATCTGTTTGCGGATGGAAAGCAGTACTCTTCTTCAACTTGGTGTCCATCATCTTCCATAAATTGGACCAAAAATTCCCCACAAATCTGGAATCCCTGTCACTAACAATAGAAGTAGGCAAGCCATAATGAGCCCATACATATTGAAAATATAAATCAACAGTTTGTTCTGCAGTTATATATTTCTTACATGGCATAAGAATACACATCTTGTTGAAATGATCAACGACTACAAAAAGATAATCATGTTGCTTTCTAGATAATGGTAGCCCTCCAACAAAATCCATAGAAACACTTTCCCATCGTCTAGAAGGTATCGGAAATGGCGTATATAAACCAAGCTTCCTATTTCTAGGCTTGCATGTAGCACATAATAAACAACCTCTAATGAAACGTGAAAGAATATCTACCATGCAAGGCCAATAACAATACCTCTGTAAATGTGCCACTATTTTTCTTACCTAGAAATGTCCAGCTATGAGAGAAGAATGAGCCTCTCTCATGATGCTTAGTCTCTCCCCCTGTGGTGTACATAACTTGCCCATATGAAACAACAAATTATTATGCAAATTATAATCATTCTCCTCAACATGATTCCCTTCACTCAAGTTAACATACACATCCTTAAAATCAACATCTGATGCATACTGTTCTATGTAGCTCTCATGTACAATAGAATCATTCTTAAGAAAAGTACTAGCACTAATAATAGGCCTTGAAAGCATACCAGCAACCTTGTTGTAAATACCTTTCTTTTACCTTATTACCAAGTGAAATTTTTGTAGGAATCCCATCCATCTGAAATTCCGTGACTGCTGCAATTTACTTTGTGATTGCAAGTATTGTAAATGCTGATGGTCGGTATGAACAATTGTTTCTTTGCCAATCAAATAGTGTTTCCATTTTTTGACACTTTGTACCAACACATAAAACTCTTTATCATATGTAGGATAATTCATAGCAGCACTATCAAATGTCTCCAAATGAAATGCAACAGGCTTACCATGTTGTAAGAGAACTGCACCCATGGTGTAATCGCTTACATTTGTCTGAATCTTGAATGGTTGTCTCAAGTCCGGTAATGCAAGTACTGGAGCTAAACTTATCTTCTCTTTCAAAGAATCAAAATATTTCTATTGCTTGCCCCCCCATTGGAAAGCACACTTCAAACTAGTCAGTGCATGCATAGGAGCTACTATGGCAGAGAAGTTAGAAATAAACTTCCTCCAATACTGAACTACACCAAAAAAAAATTCTTACGTCTGTAATGGATTTGGGAGTAGGCCAATTCACAATGGATTCTACTTTGGAAGGATAATTCTCAAAGCGCCTCCTCCTACTATGTGTCCCAAATAAACCAAAGAAGTCTTTCCAAATTCACACTTTGACATTTAAAGAAATAATTGATTTTTCTTCAAAACATCAAATACTTTCTTAACATGCATGACATGTTCTTCTCTAGTCTTGCTAAAAATTAAGATGTCATCTAAGGAGACAATAACGAAGTCATCAAGAAAAGGACATAAGACATCATCCATTACCTGCATGAAATTTGCAGGTGCATTGCATAAACAAAATGGCATAACAAGCAACTCAAAGAGTCCCTGTTTGGTTTTAAATGTTGTCTTCCATATGTCACTTTCTGCAATTCTAACTTGATGATAACCACTACGCAAGTCTAGCTTAGTGAAATATTTAGCATCTTTCTGCTGATCCAACAAATCATCTATCCTCAGAAGCGGGTTACGATTATTTACTGTTATTTTGTTCAATGCCCTGAAGTCCACACACATGTGCCAAGTTCCATCTTTCTTTGGAATGAACACTATCGGTGACCCACATGGTGAAGTGCTTGGTATTATGAATCCTTTGTCCAACAAGTCTTTAATTTTCCTCTTGATTTTAGCATTCTCCATGATAGACAAGCGGTACATGTTGATGTTAGGAAGAGGACAATCTTGATGTAAATGTATTTCATGCTGAATCTCCCTTTTAGGAGGTAAATCTATTAGTTCCTGAAACATCTCATGTTGTGCATCAACTACATCATATAAATCTGATTTAAGCTTGGAATCACAATTTTCAAATGACTCGTGATTCATGTCAACCTTGGGCTTAACCATAAGAAGTAAAAAACTCTTGCTAGAATTTACTAGCCTTTTTACCTGTCCTGCATTTACCATCGTTATATTTGTCTTCTTGCGATGTGCTTTGACAATAAACTCCTTGCCATATTTAAAGAGATGATATTTATTTTTATGGCAATGGAAGATCACTTTCCTGTCAAATAATTAAGGACTTCCCAAAACAATTCCTGATATATCAAGTGGCACCACATCAAGTTCAATTGTGTCAATAAAGTATGCAGTTATGGTGAATTGCAATATGCACTTTATTGAGACTTGTAAGTTTGCATCCTTGCACATCCACCCAAGTGGATAAGGCTTTGGATGTGCAATGGTCTCAAGTTTTAGTTGTTTGACCAGGTCTTCTGATATGAGATTTTATTGTGACCCAGTTTCAAATAGTGTGTCAATTTTAGCATGTTTTGAGACTACCCTCACATGGAACAATTCAATTATTTCTTTCTCATTAGGAGCTTGCACATGACAGTTTGAAGTACTAGTGCTTGCTTTAGTTTTAGTTTCCTTTCCCTTCATACTTTTCAAACCCATGGCTGCAATTGTGGTTTCATCCCCTGAATCATCACCTAAATCTTGAGGTGTAGTTGTAGTAGCTGCAGTTTTCTTCTTTCCGTTGTTTTTGTTAAACTAGTTTCTTTTTTTAGGATGTAATTTCCAACAGTTTTTCTCTTCATTGCCCTCTCTTGAAAAATGTTTAAAAATGAGTTTTTCACCCTCTTTTTTCATAGATTCATTATTTTTACCTTTTCCCTTAAAGATTTTATCTTTGTTCTATCCTTTGAAAGGCTTGTTTCTACCCTCATCAAAATTGTTTTTCCCTCTAGCCTCTAAATGTGTAGCTTGTATACAAACTTCGTCTAGACTAGTAGGATTAAAGATAAGGATAGTGTGTTTAAGGTAACTACGCAAGCCACCTATATGCTTCAGCAAAGTATCTTGACTTTGTAATTCTACACCTAATAAGAGTGCTCTTCTCCTAAATTCCTAGGTATAGTCTTACACATTATGTCCCTTAAGCTGTATCAAATTTTTCCAATTCATTATGTCCTTTTGAAGATGAGCGAGAGGATAAAATTTCTTCTTGATTACAGTAATAAATTCAGTCCATGATAGAGTAATCTTACCATGTTTCTTGATTTCATCCTTGGTCTTGGCTTCCCACCATACCAATGCTGCTCCATCCATTCTTAGCGAGGCTAGTTGTATTTTGGTGTCGTCATCATGCAGGTTTTGAATCCTTAAATAGACTTCCAATTGTCTGATCCAATTATCTAATTTCTATGCATTAAATTCACTATTAAACATGGGCAATTCAAATTTGACATCAAGATTTTAAAAAAGGAATTTTACCAGTGGCTTTTGACTTATGTGACTGATTTACCAAAGTTGAGGAAGACGATGTCGTGGAAGAGGATGACGATGGATATGGTGGATCACCATTTCCTCCATTCCCTTTCTTTGACTGATCATTACCCTTCTTTCCTCCTGAGGAATCCTGTCCTTCTATTTGGTTTTTAGACCATTCCCCAGCAATCCTATCATTTCTTTCTTGATAAAGGATCCTTACCATTTCAGTAATATCCAAGAAAGCTTTCCGAAATACCCTTTCTTCTTCCTTGGGATTCATCTCTTCAGGAGCTTCTCCTTCTCCTGAATACATGCTTGTGGTTGCTTCTAGGGCTCTTGGAGGTGGTTCTCTGACCCTTCTTGGTTGTGGATTGGTTTGTGCACTAACCGAGTTTCCTTCACCTCTCTTGATTTTTAACCTAGTCAACATCAAAACTTGCAAACAAATGACTTAATCTTTGCACAAAACAAATGCTGAGTAAAAATTCTAGATTCTATGGCTCTAATCCCGAGCTTTGATACCAACTGATCTGAAAATGAAATTATTTGTTTTGCTGTTCAAGGTATTCATTTCCACTAAAATAAGTGTGCAAAGTGTTTAGATAGTCTTGCAAGTGAAACAAAGTGTTTTTGTTAACTATTTATGAACTTTGGTGTGAGGGAGTGTTTTTTTAATTTACTGTTTAACAACTTTAATCTGAATAACATAGCATAATAACTTCACCATAAACACACAGCAACATGATGAGGAAGTTCACCCCTCCTGGGCTACATCTGCAGGGTCCAAGGCTCCCAATGGGCATGTCCTTGATATATTATGATGCTTAAATTGGTAATACAGTGAGAAAAGGGCCTAAACAGACCAAACTAGATGTCTAAATGGATTCAGGACATAAAAAGAAGCTAATAATGACTCTGATTTCACCTAAAATAGTGAATTTTAGTCCAATATAGCTCTGTTTCCCTCAAGGCCCTGATGGCTTTCCAAGCTTCTTTGAAGTAAAAATGGCTGAAATACCCCTATGAAGGATCTGCAACCTGTTCCAATGGAAGCATAATCATGAGAATACCCGAAATCAAAAACAATTTCACTCCGAAAGGTTCATTAATGTGAAAGTTATGCCCAACTGAAGTTTTGTCTAGGTTGGCCTAAGGAAACTCCACCAAACTTGGAGTAACTGCAGTTAGCTCCGTTAACTTTGGCAAAGTATGCCCAAAATGGCACGCCCGCCTAATTTGTCGGAACCGTCAGAGCTAGCATTTAAGGTTAAGTGTAGTGGTCACATGGACCAACTCCACCGCCAGTGGAACCGTGGAGCCAATAGTTTAAAGACCATGCCATTAAATTGCTACGAAATCTTCACCGTGAACATGTGAACAACTCTGCATTAACATTAACCATCAGAGTCTTGTGTTTATCCACTGGTTTAGACCTATGGTTCTGCGCCCTGGTCTTATGGATAGGGGGCTATCATCGTGGGAGCTAAAACTTCTCTCCGCCCAAACCTTTGCCTCTGATATTTCATGACCCATGCTCGAGCAGCCTTGACCCATGGGTAGACCCTACTGATGGCTCCATTCACGACCAACCTCCTGCACGCCCATTAGTTTAATGCTAACCTGGGTCCTATTCACACTCTGTTGGCCCGTTCATAGGGGTGAAAATGTGAAGTTGGGAAACACTTTTTGCCCTTTTTTGACGTTGAAAATTGTAATTTTCTATGTTTTTCAACTTCAACTCCACTAAACTCATATTTTTATCGCAAATTATGCTTTGACATAAAAACAAGAATTGTAGAGAATTGTCTTACCTCCATACCGATATTTTTTTTTTTTAAAAATATTGACATATAGAGGGGTAAATTTGTTGTTTACTAACTGCATATACTTGAAATTTTCAGGCAAACATAAATAGTCACTTTATTATCCTTTACTTTTTTAGGGAAGGTTATTCATTTTTTGGAAAAAAACCATAGCATCATAATCTGCATATATTGCACTAGTGCACAGACTATTTTTTGGTAATTTTCGGATCAAATCACTATTTTTTATTATTTTTTGAAATGGACGAAGAAAAAAAAACAGTGATGTTTCAGTACATTTTATTATCCTTTGATTTTCTTTTCCATGTGATCATCAATAAGAAAAATGAGAGTACCCTTTTGAAGTAGACAGGGAGAGGAAGTGCACTATGATTTTTTAAATTTTTTGGTGTCCTCGTTTGAAAGTTATTGAATTTTCATTCAGTGCAATTTTTCGAACAATGAAATTCCATAGTGACATAGTTTAGTAAAAAATTAATAAAAAATTGAATTTTTTAACGAAACTCCATAAATCTCACATCATCAAAAACTAGATTTAGAGACGAATCTAATGGTACTTGGTCCGACATATAACATTTTGTTTTTGCAGGTGTTCTATCCCTTCAAAGTTGCAGGTTTCTCAAAACTGCAGAGTTTTCTGAGTTTTTGTTGACCAGAAACTCTCGGCCGAGAAAAACTCTCGGCCGAGAAATTTTTAAAACTCTCGGCCGAGAGTTTTAAACCAATTTATGGGCGGGAAAACTCCCGGGCAAAAATTTTTAAAACTCTCGGCCGAGAGTTTGCGGCCGAGAATTTGCACAATAAAACTCTCGGCCGAGAGTTAGAAAAACTCTCGGCCGAGAGTTTTTGAATGTAAAAAACTCTCGGCCGAGAGTTTTTCTAACTCTCGACCGAGAGTTTGTGGCCGAGAAATTTGCAACACAACTCTCGGCCGAGAGTTTAAGTTGACTTTTTTTCTCGGCCGAGAAATCGAAAATTTCTCCCGAATTCTCCCATCCGCCAAAAACTGTTTCCCAACTTCGCATTTTCGCCCATAGGTAGACACCACTCGCAAGTGACCCGTGCCCATCCGGGTTGGGTTGGGTTGGGTCGGCCCAAATGAAACAAAAACTTTCAACATCAAATTTTTTTAATCAGATTGAACCTTTAGGCCTAGGGCCACATGGAAGTCTCTGGGCAGGCCACGTGGCACCCACTGATAGGCCATCCCTTTTTTATAAAAAAGTAAAATTTTCCATTTCACAAAATTTTCTAAAGATGCCATAATTTTGATTTCCAAAGTGTTGTTTTGAAGGTTACTGGGAAAATTAAAACTTGAATATCTTCCACATCTGACATTGGATTTTATTGTCATTCTCGGCGTTAGGATCGTAATGACGAACACAATCTGGTCGATCAATTTATTGCGAGTTTCGAGCAGTTCCATTTTTGAGCATTTTTTCACTTAGGACATGATAACCTGATCAACCTAATTGAGTTGAAAATGTGCAATTTTAAGTGTAGTCTTACTTCCAATGTAACCACCTGAGAAATGGATTAACTGACATACCACCTTGCCAGCAAATGAAAACTTGAAAAGTATTTATAATATGAAATTCAAACTCCATAAGAAATTAATACTTACAAGTAAAATTTGAAGAGTGTGTCCTCTTTATACATATGATTTTTATGCTTATTCATCAGAAGAATAAAAGCTCACAGTTGAATACCATCATCATAACAATGAATGCGTATGTTATTTTCAACTGGAAAAACCTATAACTAGTGGAATTTCCAAATAAACAAAATGGAGCCTTGAGGTGAAACAAATGCAACTAATATCAATTGTATAATCCTTTTTCACCAACAATGAATAAATCTAAAAAATTATTTTTCTCCAGGGAAACATATATTAGTTACTGTGCTCCTCCATAATGGTGGCAAATGTTGTATTTGTTTCTCAAAGGAGGTCTATTAGTTGAGAAATTGTGCCAAGAAACCAACTCAACCATCTTTAGGTTCAAGTTGGCCCTCAAACTAGAGGGGGCTCCCTCAAGTGTTATGAGGCTTAATTTTGTTAACTGTCACTGAAAAATGACCTATTAATCACAATGGCCATATCTAGGGGTTTTTGTATATTATGATTTATTAGGGTTTCAAAACCATTCTTTAACAAATAAGTCTCTATCTTGCATAGGTCTCATCAAAGTTTCAACGTTCAAATCTGCCATAAAAACATATCTATAAAGGTTTTAATAGAAGAATGGAGGAGAAATTAAATAATTAAATACCCTCCCTAAATATTCAATTATCTAATAGGATCAAAAACATATAGAATAATCTATATAGTGAACATAAATATACATAAGTATAGCATAGAAGCAAAATTTCAATGAGTTATCGGTGACGAATTAAACAAATTGTTCAATATTTTACTCAATATAGAAAACAACATTACAAAGGGACATCATGGGGGTTGATACTCAGCCTACCCCTTCCCATTGTCCTATAATATGCCAATTATATCCATAAAATATTATGTAATCACCAATAGCACTCACTTGTACATTATTTATGTCAATAAATTGAATCCAAAAAAATCTTTAATCAAAACTCTGTAATATCAGGCTATAGAAAATGTGCAGTGCATTCTCTCTGGGCTAAAAAAACCAACCCCTTTTACATTAAAAATGAAACAATATATAGCAAAATATCAATCCTAAAAAAATTACTAGCTTTCAGGAATAAAATCCTAAACAAAAAACTAAAAATAAATAATATCTTTCATTTGTTGCAAGAAACTTGGAATTACTAGAAAATCCTCTGCCTTCAATTTTGGAATTTGGTTCACAAGTGTTGATTTTCCTCTTTAAAATTTAGATCTATTATTTTTTATTTATGATCGTTCTCCTTAAAAACCATAGTTGGGTTGAAGTGGTCTTAAGAATCTGTTAACTACCCATAGATCTGGTTGCAATATGCAATAATTTTATTAACTCGTCCTTTTTATAAAATTGATTAATCCTATGCCTTTTGATAAAATCATTGGATGATTCAATTTATCATTGCCGTAAAATTTTAAAATGATTTGGAAATATTTGATTTTATACCACTGCTCAATTTTCAAAATATTAATTTTAAATATTTGGGAATAAAATATTTTGATACAAATATTTTTCATATTTCTTTATCCTATAAGATTTCATAGAAAATATTTTCTTCTAATGATTTTAAAAAACCATGTCTTCTCTACAAAATCATTTCTTATTATTTCCTGATTTTATATAGTTATGAATAAATAAAATTCATAAATATAATCCATAAAATCATATCTAATAGAAAACCATTTCTTATTATTATCTAATTTTATATACTTATGAATAAATAAAATTCATAAATATAATACCTAAAAAACATCAACTGATTTTCATTCTGAAAGAATAATTAAAATTATTTCCGTTTTAATCAATTAATTTATAAATTTATATGTTAATTAAAATTTTAGATTAATAAAATTTAACTTAAAAGAATTCCACCCACATGTTGAAAATAATCAACTATTAAAAAAACCGCTTTCAAGGAAAAGGGCGGGTTTCCGCAATCAACTTTCTTTGTTGCACATGGTTTAGTGTTGTATTCCCCTTAAATATTGGTGGGCTATAAAAATTGGTGAGGAGAGTTTTTAACTTCAATTTTTATTATATATTGGATTAATTCACTTTTAATTCTAAATATAATTATCACCCCTAATTAATTTCTTAACTTTATATATATATATATATATATATATATATATATATATATATATTTATTTATTTATTTATTTGAAACGTAGATTGATATTTAGTATAGAAGGCCAAAAATTTTAATTTTTAACATTTTGACAAGAATATCTTATAATAGCACCAATGGTTTTAGTTTCATCAATACCTATGTCAAATTGATTATAAATATATTACCATCTTGTCCAAGATTTTTACGTGGATATAAATCCATGAATTGAAAGTGGTATTTACACTCAAATTTATCTCTTGATTATTAAATATGTTTAGATTAAAAGAGATTTTAGTTTCAATTATGTTACATTGGGACAACTATTTTTTTATGTTATTTCCATGAAATTTCTTAGAACTAAATGTACTTCTTTCTCTCATAACCCTAACTCTACTCCTTAAAATACCCATATTAGGATCTTTTTAAACCTTATAGATATATATACTACTAACATATCCATTATAGCCATTTAAACATGTTCAAGCCTTATTGACCAAATTATCTTTGAGCTTTTACTCCTACCTCCTAATGACCCAAACAATATCATTAGACTAGGAATACCACATTTTCCCATAATTGTTCTATTAAGGATCAATAGGACACATTTGCTATTGATAATGGAAACCAGAAAACCCAATTTTGGTTAACCTTGTGAAACACCTTAAGCTTAATTTTGATTATCATCCCTATCCTTATAGACTATTCTAGTTACACCATGAAAAACGTAACCTTTTGATCACCAACCAATGCCAAATAAACTTATCCATTATTTCTTTCCATAACACCATCCTTTGATATCTACCCCCCACTACATTAATCTATTAATATATTACGATTGCATTATCAATGACATTTTTATGTCCTCTTTGATGCCCCATTTTATAGACTCCACAGATATGAAAAATATATATGATTTAACTTGAACGACCCTTCACTATATTCCAACCCGTCTCCCTCCTCTCTCCTCTTTAGTTAGGATGTTGTTCAGTAGGTTACATTACATAAAAATATTTCCCTTTGTATTATATTCATTTTCAAACCTAATTAATTTATAAAAATTACCCTAACAATAATGAAATCTCTCCCTCGTGAATATTTTAACATCGCATCCCGACCATTGTTGTAAATACTCCCAACCGCCGCCACGAATAAATAGTGGCAGCAGCGCACACCTTCATTTCAATCTGAAGGCCTTCACACAAAATCCAAATAGAGTACCGAGCCCACACTCTTCATTTAAATTTCTTACATGCCGCATTACTTTCCAGTTGCCCCCGGCATTGTAACCCTCAACCTTTCTTGTTTACTGTTAAGCCTTTTTGTTGAATGTTATTTCCCTACTGATGCAATATCGGCGGGACCCGCCTCAAACTTTACCACATTACCAAGACTACCGCACCTTTGCATTATGCCTTATTCATTTATTTTTTGCACTTCGCACTTATCATGGTTTACCGTATCATTGCTCGCACTTCGTAACACTTACCTTTTACCTCTTAAACCTTCGCAAATCTTATATTTCCGCTGATGCGATCTGGCATGACCCACCAACCATTGGCACATTTGAAATCCACCACAAACCTTTGTTTCACCATATTTCCTTACCTTTCTTGTATTTTGCACTTACCGCTTTTACGTCGCCCGCAACCCGTACTTCAAAAACTTTAAGTTTTGCCTTTTAATGCTGCCCACAATTTATCTTATTTTCTTTGTGATGTGATTGCAAAAGACATGTATCAAGCTTAGGGGGATAACACATACAATGCATCTCAAGCTCAGGAGTTTAAACGGATAAGTGCCCGCAAGTTAAATGGTTTACATTGTGATGCGATATGTGCCACGTCACAATTTCACATCGTAAGTTTTAAGTTATGTCCTGTATTTCACATATGTTAAATGTTAAGATCGTCGATGTGTGATGGATCGATGGATGCGAAGTGTTTTCAGAACCGAATCGCATAAATTTTCAGATATGCCATTCAGTGTTTTGTACGTTGTTTTTGCGTAGAAACAACGGAACAGAGTGGAGGACATTTTTGGTTGTTAAACAATCCAATCTGGAATTGAATTGCCTTAAATGTTCAAGCTTCGACCATTTTGTATAAACCTATGTAATTTTCTCATATGTTCAGAGAGTGGAATGAATCTAATTCTAGTAAAGAGTTGAATAAATTGAAATTGTATTCCTCTCCTGTGTTTAACGCTCTGTCCATCTATGTATGTCTGTTATTTTCTGAAATTTTCACATTCTCTGTGTTGAAAGGGGAACACATTCCTTCATGTTGTGTTTATACATAATTTCCAACTTGGTATCTGTGTAGGTTTAGGCTCTCAGTGAAAGAACAAGTCCTTACTGAAGAAGCTGAAAGATTTTTTTTGAGAAGTTGATTCTCTAGGAGTGAGAAGGCTTTGCTTTACATAGTCAAGATGGTAGCAGCAGGCAAAAGCCTGGCTAATCCCCAACTACCACATTTAAATGGGAATAATTATGATTATTGGGTTATTACAATGAAGTCCCTGTTCTCCTCACAAGATATGTGGGAGCTAGTGGAAAATGATTTCCAGGAACCATGAGATGCAACAACATATAATGCTTTGACACAAGCACAAAGAGATTTGTTGAGAGAAAATAAGAAGGACTCCAAAGCCCTCTTCTATATTCTCCAAGCAATACATAGAGTATTTTCCCAAGGATTGCAGCAGAAACAAAGTCAAAGGAGGCATGGGATACACTCCATACAACCTATCAAGGTATGGCAAAGGTGAATACATTAAAATTCAAATGTTGAGAAGAGATTTTGAAACTCTCTGTATGAAATATTTTGATAACATAGACTCATTCTTCACATATGTGATTGGGTTGGTTACCCAAATAAGGTCTCACAGAGAGACACTTGAAGAAAAGAGAATAGAGGGGAAATTCTTAATAAGTCTACCATCAAGGTTTGATGCCATAGTAATGGCCATATAAGAGACAAAGGATATCTCATAGTTTTCAGTGGATGAGCTTCACGCATCATTGATGTCTCATGAGCATAGACTAAACATAGCAACAAAATCCTCATTAGAACATGCATTCAAGACAAAAATTTATTTTGGTCAAGGTAGAGGTTGAGGAAGATCAAACTATCGAGGAAGAGGAAGAAGCCCACAAAAAAGTGGAAGAAGCAACCCTGCAGATACAAGTGGAAGGTGCAGCAATCAGAATCCAAGCCATGGTTCAATCCATAATCAAGCACAAGAATAGAGGTATGATAAATCTCAAGTCCAATTTCATTATCGCAAAAAGTATGGTCATTATGAAAATGAATGTAGAAATAAGCAAAATGACATGGGTAGTAAACCTAGTGTAAATTTTACAAAAGAAAATCAAAACCAAGGAAATGTGCTTTTAGCTTGTAATGTAGCACAAGAAAAATAAGAAGATGTATGGTTCTTAGATTTAGGGTGTGGTAACCATATGAATGGAAACATAGAAATCTTTTCTGATATAGATGAAAGTGTAAAATATGAAGTGACAACGGGGACTAACAACAAGGTCTCTGTCGTGGGAAAAGGAAGAGTAAACATACTGACAAGAAATGGAGAGAAGAATTTTGTGCAAGATGTCTATTATGTACCTGTCCTAAAATGTAACCTTCTAAGCATTGGAAAACTCATGAAAAAGGGCTACAACATGTTTTTTAAAAATGATGTGTGTATAATCACCGATATACCTCCAAGTAGAAAGCTCATTGCAAAATTGCATATGACAAATAATAGGATGTTCTCACTCAAGATCAGATCAGACTTGAAGGAAAGAGGTGTTGTATCACCTATCACACAACAAATGTTTCAAGAAGAAGTGAAAGATGAGAAATGGTTATGGCATTTGAAATTTGGACATCTCAATTTCGGAGGTTTCAATTTGTTGTATAGAAAAGGCATGGTAAAGGGATTACCACTCATAGAGAAACCAAACATCCTATGTGAAGAATGCATCTTGGGAGAACAACATAGAGAATGATTTCCAACAGGAAAGAGTATAAGGGAAAAGGCACCCTTGGAGATTGTCCACTCAGATTTATGTGGACCAATGCAAATGGCATCATTAGCTAGCAGTCATGATGCTTTGACATTTATAGATGATTACACAAGGAAGAAATGGGTCTATTTCCTAAAACAGAAAATTGAAGTGTTTGAACAATTCTACCACTTCAAATCTTTTGTTGAGAAGCAAAGTGGACACTACATAAAATTGTTGAGAACCGACAGAGGTGGAGAATATATCTCCAAATGCTTCCGACGTTTCTGCAGGGAGCATGGAATACACAAGAAATTTACCACAAGGTATGCACCTCAGCAAAATGGTGTAGCAGAAAGAAAAAATAGGACCATCATGGACATGGTAAGAAGTATGTTGAAGAAAAAGAATTTTCCAAATGAGTACTGGGCAGAAATTGTAAATTTTGTAGATTATATTTTAAATAGATATCCAACCAAAGCTGTTATGAACAGAGTTCCAGAAAAAGCATGGAGTGGAACAAAGAATTTTTTCAATCATATGAGAGTGTTTGGATGTGTGGCATATGCACATGTCTCAGATCAGTTAAGGAAGAAGTTGGACAGTAAGGGGGAGAAGTGTATATGTATTAGATACAGTGACGAATCCAAGGTTTACAAGCTCTATAATCCATCAACCAATAAATTAATAATCAACAGAGGTGTTCAGTTTATAGAAGAAGAAGCTTGGGATGGAATTTTAGAGAAGACAATGAATGTGAAGACATGTATTTCACATGAAGACAAAGAGGAACTTATAGCAGAAAATAATTCCTCAATGGTGGCTCCTCCTCCACCTACACAAGCTCAACAGAGCACACCACAAGAAAGAAATAGGATAGCATTGCAAAACCAAGGAATTGCTTCTCCAAGCACACCACATGGATCTGCAACTCCCTCAAGTTCAAGTGCAACTCCAAGCACATCTTCAGCAAATACAAGAAGACCAAGATTCAAAAATTTAAATGAACTTTATGAGCAAGAAGAAATTGATAATAATGCTGGTCTGAATTATTTATTTTATTTATTTTTTCATGTTGATGAACCAATTCATTTTGAAGAAGCAGTAAAATAAGAAAATTTGATTGAAGAAATGAATGAAGAGATAGGAGCAATAGAAAAGAATGAAACATGGCAGTTAGTGGACCTCCCACAAGCAAAAGAATTTATTGGAGTGAAATGGGTCTGCAAGACCAAGGGAAACATTGAAGGCAAGATAGAAAGGCACAAAGCAGGGCTAGTTGTCAAATACTATAAGCAAAAACAATGAAGAGACTATGAGGAAACATTTGCACTAGTTGTAAGGATAGAAGTGGTGCAAGAAGTGTTGTCTATAGCAGCACAACAAAAATTGAAAGTTTTTCAAATGGATATGAAGTCAACATCCTTGAATGGAGTGCTGAAAGAGGAGGTATATGTTGATTAAACCTCCTAGCCATGAAACAGAAGGCCAAGAACACAAAGTGTGTAAGTTGAAGAAAGATATTTATGGGCTGAAGCAAGCACCACGAGCATGATACAACAAGATTGATGCTTACCTGGTGGACAATGGGTTTCACAATTGTGATGGTGAACCACACTCTACATAAAATAAAACGATGGTAAAATTCTTATTGTGGTTTTGTATGTAGACGATTTAATTTTACAGGGAATGATATTTATCTCATTGTTGATTTGAAAGTAGTCATGAAAGGTGAGTTTGAAATGAATGACTTGGATTTGTTAAGATATTTTTTGGGCATAGAAGTAAAGAAAAAAGAAAAGGGGATTTTTATCTCCCAAGAAAAGTATGTTGAAGAACTTTTAAAGAGGTTAAATATGTAGAACAAAAAGCCATCATCAACTCCAACTGTCATGGGGTTGAAGTTGAGCAAGGAATATTGCAGCGATAATTTTGATCCGACATTGTACAAGAGCATGGTTGGCAGTCTAATGTATTTGACTGAAACTAGGCTTGATATAATGCATGCAGTAAGTCTGATATCCAGATTCATGGAGACACACAAGGAGACACATTAGCAAGCATGCAAGAGAATTTTAAGGTATGTAAATGGAACAAAGGAGTAAGGCGTTCTATACTCCAAAACTGATGATTTTAAGCTAATTGGTTACACTGACAGTGATTGGGCTGAAAGTGTTGATGGCAGAAAGAGAACATCACGATATCTTTTTCATTTGGAATCAAGAGCCATTTCATCGGCTTCCAAGAAGTAGCTAGTAGTTTCATTATCAATAGAAGAACCTGAATATGTAGCAGCAACAACAGCAGCATGCCAAGGAGTTTGGATGAGAATGATGTTGAGAGATTTATGTCATGAACAAGACTAAGGAACCACAATTTTCTGTGATAACATCTCAGCAAATGCATTGTCAAAGAATTATATTTTCCATAAGAGAACGAAGCATATTGATGCCAAATACCATTTTGTAAGAGAATTAGTTAACAATGGTGAACTTGTTTTGCAGCATTGCAGGTCAGGGGGACAGTTTGCAAATATCCTCACAAAGCTATTGGGAGAAAAAAGTTTTTTTTTCTCAAACAGTGTTTGGAAATGGTCGATGTCGGCAGTTCTAATTAAGGGGGAGTGTTGGAAATACTCCCAACCACCACCATGAATAAACAGTGGTAGTAGCCCACACCTTCATTGAATTTTTGTGTAGGGAAGGAGGAAGCTTTAGTCTGCAAATCTGAAGGCGTTCACACAAAATCCAAACAGAGTACTGAGCCCATACTTTGTGTTCAAATTTCTTACATGTCGCATTACTTACTAGTTTCCTATAGCATCACAACCCACAAATTTTCTTGTTTACCCTTAAGCCTTTTCACTGAATGTTATTTCCCTGCTGATGCGATATCGGTGGGACCCACCTCAAACTTTACCGCATTACCAAAACCACCGCAAACCTTTGCATTCCGCCTTATTCCTTTGTTTTTCACACTTCACACTTACCATGGTTTACCGCATCACCGCTCACACTTCGCAACACTTACCATTTACCTCTTAAGCCTTCGAAAATCTTTTATTTCTACTGATGTGATCCGGCAGGACCCAACAACCATTAGTGCATTTGAAATATGCCACAAACCTTTGTTTTGACTTATTTCCTTACCTTTCTCGTATTTCACATTTATCGCTTTTAAGTTGCCCACATCTTGCACTTCACAAATTTTAAGTTTTACCTTTTAAAACTTCCCATAATTTATCTTATTTTGTTTGTGATGTGATCACAAAAGACACATGTCAAGCTTGGGAGGATAGAGTATACCATGCATCAAAATCTCAAAAGTTTAAATTGATAAGCACCCACAAGTTAAATGGTTTACATTGCGATACGATATGTGCCACGTCAAAATCACACATCGCAAGTTTTAAGTTCTATCCTGTATCACACATATGTTAAATGTTAAGATCCTCGATGTGCGATGGATTCATGGATGCGATGTGTTTTCAGAACTGAATCACATAAATTTCCATATCTGCCATTTAGTTTTTTGTATGTTGTTTTCATGTAGAAACAACAGAACAAAGCGGAGGAAATTTTTGGTTGTTAAACAGTCTGATCCGACATTAAATTGACTTAAATGTTCAGGATTTGGCCATTTTGTATAAACCTATGTAATTTTCTCATATGTTAAGAGAGTGGAATGAATCGAATTTTAGAGAAGAGTTGAATAAATCAAAAATGAATTTCGCTCCTGTGTTTAATGCTCTGCTTGTCTATGTATAACTGTTATTTTCTGCAATTTACACACTCTCTCCGTTGAAAGGGGAACACATTCCCCTATGTTGTGTTTATAATTTCTAGCATACATTATGACTTTAATTGGGGTCAAGAATTATGTCATGTGTTCCCTTTTTTTGAAGTTGACGTCCCGAGTACATGACTCAAATTCCCTTCAACCCCAATCCTTTATCATGACCCAATGTGACTCTATCCACCTCTTCTACACTCTGGGTAGCATCCAAAGGGTGCCTCACTAATGGTACAAAACCTCAAAATAGTGGTAGGATTACACATACCAAACACATCCTCTATATATTTATTCAAAATAAAAATATTACATGCAGCCTCTCAGGTCAAAGGCTTGACACAAATTTGGCCAGATATTACATTCCCAATGGTCGTTCTCTACCTGAAACTTTGCAAGTGTCCCATATAAATAAAACAAAGCCTACCAATATTCTTAGAGAATGGATCACATTCCTTATTCTTAATTTCCTTATAGAGGCTTACATTTTCAATTGAAATTTACATAAAATTGGGAAAAAATGTTTCTATTTTCTTAATTTTCCATGATACTCCTTCTCGAGTCTTCCATAAATCAAAATGATTTTGGGTGGGTTGATTCTTCTACATCAATATCCTGTGCTTGAAAAATTCCATGATTTCGTGGTCATGTTCCTACCATGTTGCATTACATCCATCTTATTTTTCTTTTATCTTCTTCCTCCTCTACATGTATCTCTGATATTTTCCTCACGCTTAGTAATGAGATGTAAATTTACCTTCACTAACAACTCACTGACTCTCCTCCTTTTGCTTACACTTTTGGAATTTTAGTTCATCTCTTCTGGAACATTTCGAGCTTCCTCTTCTCCTCTTACTTTTCTCATTACTCACTTCTCTTAATAATTCCACCCACAACTGCAGTTGTGGGATCGATGAAAATTTTCTACCCAACCAAAAATAAAAGTTATTCTCTAGTAGGAGAACTTTCCCTACTCTGATATCACTTCATGAAAACTAAATTGGGGGGTACTTCATATATTACCCCTGAAGGTAATTAATCTTGGGACCCGTGGGTTTGACCCATAAATTCTTACTTATGATGTGCAAAAATAGCACTATGACTATTAAAACTAAAAATTTAGAATGCGGTAATTTCCCCAAATCCACTACACCTTCGTTACAGAATAAACCTCTATCTATAACATTCAAAATCTATGGATATCTCATACACAATGGATACTATGGAATCCTTTACCTCCAACTGAATCAATGATGGATTTCACATTCCATTTTTCGTTTTCCGCAAAGGCCTCGACTATATCAAGGCCCAACTAGATCGACTGAGTCCCACTCGAGTCAGAGGTCAGGTTGGTAACTCTATTTGCAATTTAAACCCACTTCCCATGCATTTATTGGTAAGCGCCTTGAAAAAGCACTCTCACATCTCCAGTTCAGTCGAGGTCATGACTTTTTCCATGTGTTCCCTTGGTTTGGAGCTGAATTCCTGATTACATAACTCCATTTACATTCGACCCAAATCCTTTATCATGACCCAACGTGGCTCTATCTGCCAATTTTTCACTAATTTCAGCAACCAAATTGTGCCTCACCAATGTTATAAAACCATGACTCCTTCCTCCTTGCAAGTTTGGATCATTGATCCCTACGATGATCAACAATCAATTTCTTCGCCCTTCTATGAAATATCATGGCTCTTACACTCTCAATACAAATGCATACATGAGATGAATATAATGGTGACATCTAAAAATAGTGCTAGGATTACAGACCAAATACACCCTCTATATATTTATTTGAAATCAAAAGATTACATACGGCCTATCAGGCTTTAGGCTTGACACAAACTTGGCCTGATATTACGTTCCTAATGGTTACCCTCTACCTGACACTTTTCACGTGTTCCATATAAACAAAAAAAAAGATAAAAATATTCTAATAGAATGAATCTTGTTCCTACTAGCTAATTGACTTCTAGATCCTTACATTTTCAATTGAAATTTACATAAAATTGGGAAAAATCGTGTCCATTTTCTTAAGCTTCCATAATGCTCCTTCTAGAGCCTTGGACGAATAAAATATATTTTGGGGTGGTTCAATGCCCCTGCATCACATTTTCACTATAAAAAAAACTATAACAAAAATGCAGGCTCCCTTGATTATGTTATCTAGAAAGAGACTCTACTTTAATTGATGGTTGTGAGTTTTTGTCTTCCTCAACTAAAGTGTTGATACTTAAAAGAAAGTGTGTGTAAAAATTAAATATAACCTATTTATTTAATTAGGAATATTATTTTGATGAGAAATATCAATAGGGAGGAGACATAAGAAAGGAATCTAAACCAAAATTTGAATTGAGAGGAAAAATAGAGACATGAGATGACACCTATGTAGTTAATTGAAGTTAAATCAACTAATAAGCACTAAATTAAGAAAAGTGAAAAGGGATCAAGGGAAAAGTAAGATAAAAATTAGGAAGCAAGTCATAGCTTAGGAAAATATTTTTTTAAATAAAATAAAAAAATGAATTTCTTGGGCACTTGATAAAAATTGACATATCAGAGAATAAATAATAAGGAATTTTGGATTTAGAAAATTATTGATTTTTCATGGGAAGATAAGTGGCATCTCCAAAAACTAAAACAAGAACTCAAATAAGATAAGAAGGATCTTATGGATCCTAATGTTGGATGAATTTCATATTGCTAAAGTTTTTTTTGAAGCAATTAGTGTGAACTTATTGAGAGTTTGACAAGTAGAGATTGTTTAGAGTGAGAATCTCTTCAACTTGGTTAAGCTCTTCTCCAAATTTCTATTATCATATTTTTTTTTTCATTTTACAACCCCATTGTAACTGAAGGTTTAATGGAGAATGAGTGTACCCAAGGTTTAATGGGGAATGAGTACCCAAGGACATAGAAGTGTGGCTCATCAATGAGTTGGCAATGTTCATAAAAGTTTGGAGTTTTTCAACCATTCACAAGTAATACGACAAAGTGGTGCAAGGATTCAAAAAATATATTTCAACTTGAAATTATTAGTTAATGATATTTGTGGGATATTGATTTAAAATTATATTAATTTTAAAATTTTCTTACATGACAAATACAAAATTTTACTAGAAACTAAAAATTGCATAATTAATGATTGATTTGAAAGTGTGATCTTAATACTTTTATTTTAATTGTTATTTCATATTTAAGTACATTAAATTATATTAGGGCCTCGAGTATGCTATAAAAATATTTTTTTTTGTTTAAGAGCTCATCTTTCTTAGAAGTAAGGAAATAGGTTAACCACCAGATAGGAGTGAAATCTTACCCTGTTATGAATCATTGGTGAGGCAATTTTAGGTGTCGTGGTTTTCCTTAATAATAATGATGAGTGATCTTACATTAGCAGATAGAAGCTAGAAATTATGGACTATTGGTGGCGGTGTCATGGTTTTCCTTAATAACAATGATGAGTAAGCTTACATTAGCAAATAGAAGCTAGAAATAGTTCTCCCACGTGCTCCAGTGCTAGTTTGACAATGAGTTATGATAAGTTTTCCCAATATTAAAAATAATAGTAATATGAAATTGTATATATTTTTAAATTTCTATAAAATTAACTAATCACTAGTTATAATTGGTAGTTGTATATATATAATGTATCTATAAATTCTTGATACATACAATACAATAAATATGCCCAAATATTTGATAAAAGAGATAGTTTAGTAAGGGAAAATTGAAAAACATTTCCAATATAAAATATATGGTACTCTTTTAGATGCATTTACTCCATATCATTCTCATATTTACCTCTATTGGACGTATTTATTTTTTTAATTATTTGAGATAGTGTAAGTATGAACTAATATTAATATCCTCTATAAATGGACCACAAAGGATCCTAATTATTATTGCGGGAAAAATAAATTTTAAAAGATATTACAAATGCAAATACTCCTCACGTGGTAACCCAAACAATACCAACAATATTAATTCAAATTCTTACTGGAAAATACCTAAGTGATAAGCAAATGAGTAATGTCCATGTGAATTAAAGTTAATTGCTATAGAACAATCAATAAGTCTCCTGTATCCTTTATGGTATTATTATCCATAGAGAGAAACTCGACTATTGTAAAATGATACCGTTACAAAATAATGTACATAATTTCGTTGTTGAATAACAAATTTAACTGACCAATACAGAACGATAGATTTGGATCGTGGAATCAAATTTCCCATTGTCACAGTTAATATATAACATGACTTAATATAATGCTCGTTGTTTTTCCTGCATAGGTATCAATGTAATGTCGTCATACATTAAAAAAAAAAAAAATATTCCACCCCTTGTTTTATTAACCCTTATTACTTTGACTCTTTCCACAAACAAAGGTGAGATCAATAATTCTATTGAAAGACATATGGCTAAAAAACAAGGCACATATATACAATTGTTAATAAACATGGTCCACATATTAATAGTACACATGAGACACACATATTGAATAAACATGATTCTTATAAGATTATTAAACTTTACCCAATGCACCATTTGTATATTAGCAAAGTGAATGAAATTGTAATATGTATATTTTTTATTTCAGATTTTTGCGATCTCTATTTTGTAATGAAATTGCTTCCTATCGCATTGAGTGGGTTTTTTTCTTCTCTCAATGTTTCGAACCAGCTACAAAGGTTCATCATCAGGATAAGATTGAATGAGAGAAACTGATCTCACATGTGGTGAATAAATAGTATAGAAGGTTTGTTGTGAAAAGTATTTTGAGAGCCGACAAAAATTAGATTTTAATTTGAATGATTTACTTTGAGAATTAATTATTTATAAATATGTATTGATTTTTTTATGTTAAGTATGTCTTTGTTTAACTTAATTATTACTTATATATTTATTTTAAGTTTTGATTATGCTTTAAAATATTATATATTTTAATTTATTATAATTTTTGAATTTATTAAATATCTTATTGATTATTTAGATAATTAATGTTATGATGTTATAATTATTATATCTTTGTATCAGAAATTTTTGTTTATTTATGTTAGAGAATGTGTTATATAATAACGAAGTTTCAGATTAGATAGTTAATTTTATTATAGGGATAGATTTTATGTGAAATATTTAATAGGTTTTTATATTAATAGTATGTTATTACTAGTCAATTTAATGGGATTAAATTTTGTTAATTTTTAAGATTTTTAGTTTGATTTTTAATTTTTAATTTGATGTATAGAAGAATGTAAGTGATTTTTAGTTTGATTATTTTTAAATTTTAATTTGATGTATAATGGAATGTAAGTGATTTTTAAAGAAAGGGAATAAGCATTAGGGGAAGTTTGAGGAAAAGGTTATGAATAGAGATTATTCGAATTAGAATGAAAATTTGATAATTATTAAAAAGAGAGAAGGTTAATTAATGGAGAAATCTTATTGTTTAGAGAGGGGGTTATTAGAATTTTTTATTTTTTATGTTCTAAAGGGAGTTATTTTTAAAATTAGTGTGGGAATATAATTCTCACTAACATTCCATTCTTCGTCACGATTCAGGTTACTAGGATGTTTATTGATTTTCAGAGCCTCCCTAAATTTTCTATGAAAGTAGTGGTCAATTTTGGTAAGGATGTGAGAGTTTTCAATACAGATATGGTGTTTGGAGTTGTTTGAGTGCTCAGCTACGGTGGAGGTTTTTGATCAGTTATGCTTTATGTCAGCTGAGTGTTCTTGATTCCTGGTTTTGATTGAACGACTAGTCTCCCCAATGTATGGTTTTCCATAAGAGCACGGGATTAGATACACTCCTTTTTTTAATTTTGGGTCAAGGGTGTCTTTAATGGATTTAAGTTTGCTACGATATGTATATTTTTGTAATGTTTGATGGTCAACTTATTAGATAATATGATAATGTCTAAATTCTACCCCTCACTATTATAGCGCTTGATATACATGTTTCTCAGCTTGGCCTTAACCATGGGTTGGAAATGGGTTATATTTCCAAAACCAGGCTTCCTAAATTCTCTTGAAGCAACTTCATGCAGCGACCCCTTGTCACAGGATCCATCGAGGATCAATGGTCCATAGGATCCTTGATATTACAAACAAATTGACGGTAAATTTTTTCCTTGGGATCACGGAAAAATTCGATGGTAGATTGGAGGTGATGGATAATATGACAATGGAGGGTGAGGGGAACACATTATAGGGTAACTACCCTCCCCCTCCGTGGTCCCAAACCCTCGTTCTACTCTTGTGCTTCCTCTCGGCTAGGCTCTACAAAGCCTTGCATTTCTGATAATTGAGTTTCTTCATCGCTCGTCAACACTACACCATCGTACTTTCTCAGCCCAGGGCCTTGTTGAGGAACAAATTACAAGTTTTAGGCACCCGTTCGGCTCTACAATGGACTGATAAGGTTTTTTCCCACTCTCAAACACCTTACAACTCCTTCACATAAATCCTTGAAGTGGTTCTAGCTAAGGTTAATGTTTCTTTTCTTGAATGCGAGGTGGTGTAGGGAAATTATTATATTCTTTTCGCATAAAACCTTTCTTTGGGAGTCCATCTCTCATTTTCTATCTTCCAGCAATCCTGATATGTTTAACACCAAGCAGCTAATTTTTTCTTTTATTTCATTTTTTTTTAACAAATTGGGGTTATCACCAAGGGTTTATTATAACTAGATTGTGGGTTCTTTATACATGAAGACTATCATAACCTGGGTGGTCGGATTAGCGCTCCACTGTTGTGTCCCTCTTCATGGAAAACACCAGGAATGAATGCTCATTATCTAGCCTGAAATATAAAGTGTTTTATTTTTCTAGCCATGGCCCGAATTTAATCAAGAGAAATGATATCCCTCCATTTTGATGGAGCCTACTAGTTTTAGGTTAAATCATGTTGATTATTGCTTCTTTTGCAAAGTTAATTAAAATTGTATTGGGTTTATGTAACTATTTCTCCAGTAACGCCTCTATGTAAATTTTGAATTCATTTTATTATTTATTGCATGTATTCAACTATAATTTTTATTTTACATTACTTCATATGGAAAATTGTTACAATAATTCAACTCTGGTTTAATTGTATGGAACAATTCCTAGTTATATAAGTAATATGAGCCTTTTGTTCTTCTATTTTTATGATGGTTTAATAGTTCACCTTTCAGCTACCGAGAGTGAAGTATTGTCCCAATAGAATGGCCTCGGCCCACACCTGGGACTAACCCGACCCTCGAAGATGGGTATTTTTCTTAACACAATCATTTATTCAATAATGTTTTTCCTTGTACTAATTTACTTGTTACGAATATCAATATTGAGCACATCAATGGTTGAAATCTCTTAATATTAACGGGTTTCAACCACTATTATGTTTAGAGAAACCTCATCATTCCATATGAATTTCCCTAAAAGATTCTCCAATTTAGAGTACACAACTCTTCCTTCTTTCATTCTTTTCCAGACAAAGTATTACACAACTTAACTACAGAGAAGTATTGTACAGGAAATATGTTACAGTTCTATTACTAAGAATAGCATATCTCACAGAAACCTTGCATAAATTATTTCTAAGGATATTACATGAGTTTCTGTTGTTTTTTTGGTATTGTAACTTTATGTGCATTTTCATTTTTCTTTCCAGCATTCTCATTTTTCTTTCGAGCATTCCTTAAGAATATAAAAATGGTTACCCCATGTTCTAAAAAACTTGAACCAACTCAATATTATATATATAGCATATATATATATATATATATATATATATATATATATATATATATATATATAGATATATATATATATATATATATATATATATATATATATATATATATATATATATATATATATATATATATATATATATATATATATATATATATATATATATAAATCTTAATTTTTTTCTCATACACCATTTAAAGAGTTCATTCATCAAAGTATGAAACAAGCATTTTCATAGTATTAACAAAATCATAGATACTTTTCTTCTCAATTTCAGGGTCTTCCAAAAATCTTCAGAAATCCAGATGAACCTCCCAACCTACGACAACCAAATTAATTTTTTTCTTCCCCCTAAGCTAATTTCAAACTCAAGAAAAGTGAAAGGTATTTCCTCTTGACCACTTGGTATCAACCAGCTCTAGTCTCAGAATTCATCATAGTTCCACTGGCCAACCAACTCAAGAAATAGGTATTATTTATGCCCTATGTAGAACATCATGTTCATACATCCTTTTATCAAAAAATATCATCTCTCTCTTTTGCCTCAGGTTTTGAAAACTGTCAAAATTGATGTTCAAAAATATTTGTAAACTTTAAATATTAAAAACTATTTAATAAGTCTTTAGTTGAATATTTTACCAAAGTAATATCAATGTAAATCTAAAATTTAACCCAACAAATAGGGACATTACATATTATCCCCCTTAAGGGGAACACCTTCCTTGGTTTTTGCTCGCCTTTAAAATAGGCTCAGATAGAATTCCTGCATAAATTATTCATATTCCTAGGTGGCCTCTTATGGGATAATGTGCTACCATTGTACCTTAGCCTGGGAGATAACTCATTTCTGCAACATTGTTTCTTTTCGATCGAGAATACGAGGTTCGACCAAAAATACCATGTTCAGTTCGACCTACATTTGCACACAACTCTTTTTTATGTTTGTTGTATGTTACTTAAATCAACATTGTGAAGAAATAATTAATTACAGTACCTTAACATCTTACCATTGAATAATGTGTCTAGGTTCATGTATATATTTTTTTAATAGGGAGATGTGAAGCTTGTTTTGAACAAATATATGGCCACGTAAAGTTAATTGATAAGCTACCGACCCAATTCGAGCAATAATATGGAAAGGAAATAAAAAACGAAGGGAAATTTTAGAACATACACTCCACCTCAAGGCACTTCTTTTGGGTTTCACCCTTACATACACATGATCCCCTACTTGAAACTCTCGGTATGTCCTTCATTGGTCATCATAATTCTTCTGTTGATCTTGCACAGAATTTAGATTAGCCCACACCTTCTTTATTGTGTCTTCCATATCTTTGAGAATATCAGGCCCTAACATCAATTTATCTTCTCGAGTATTCCAGTTGATTGGTTTTCTACACTTTATCCCATACATACTTCAAATGAAATGATTTTTCGTGATTCGTGATACCCGTTGTTATAAGAAAATTCCACCAAATGTATGTACTCTTCCCACTCCATGGTTTGTTTCATCACGTACATTCTAATAATATCCTCCAAGGCTTGCTTTACTCGCTCGGTCTACCCGTATTTCTGTGGATTCTAGGTTGTACTAAATTCCACCTGTGTGCCCATACCGGTGAACAGAGCTTCCCAAAAAGTACAAGTAAACTTTACATCTCTTTCCGAGATAATTTTTTTGGGTATTCCATGTAGCCTAAATATTTTCCTCATGAAAACATCAGCAACTTTCAAAACTTTATAGGTTGATTGGACCGGAATAAAATGAGAAGCTTTACTTAACTTGTCTACCACCACTATTATTAGATCATTGTGTTTCTTATATTTCGGTAGTCCTATTATGAAATCTGCTGTCACAACCTCCCATTTCCATTCTGGAATGGGCAAAGTATGAAGCACGCCCACTGGATTTTGATGTCCTTCTTTCACTTGTTGGAATTATAGGAACAATGCTAAATACTAAGTTGTCTCTGCTTTCATTCTAGCCCGGAAATAATCTTTCTTTATAGTAGTAATTAGTTTCTGGTATCCTTGGAGAGAAACATAGGAAATTCTATGATATTCTCCAAGTATGGATAGTTTAATAGCTTTCTCGTTAGGTATATAAATACGATTTCAATATACTAACATACCCTCATTGTTGATATCATAACCCAACCTACTTTCTCAGTTATTTTCTTTTTTCCCTAATATCAAAAGAAGTGTTATTCATGATATTTCAAGGAAGCTTCTTTTATTTGGTCTAAAAAATTATATTTTACTTTACTATATGAAACCTCATACACACAATTCACTCTTATTCTTAGAGCATCAACTGCTCAATTTTATTTTCCCTTCAAATTTTTAATGTCGAAGTCAAACTTGCTCATAAATTTTGTCCAACATGCTTGATGGGCAATCATATTTGGTTGTTGAAAAAATTAGTTAAAATATTGTGTTTGGTCATAAGGATAGATTTCTTTCCCAACAGATAATGTCTCCAAACTTTCAAAACATGCACTATGGCAGTAAGCTCTAAATCATAAGTTGACTAGCATTGTTCACGATCCTTTAATTTCCCTAACTCATATGCTATGACCTTCCCTTCTTCATCAAAACACCCCTGACTCCCTCTTGACACCCATATAGGAATTCCTTATTCGGATCTACAATCATTAAAATAGGTGTGATGGTCAACAAATGTCTTAACTGCTCAAAGCTTCGCTGGAATTCTTCACACCATTCAAATATTTTCCCTTTTTCTGCAAATATGGTAAGGGATAGGCCACTTTTGAAAACCATTTTATAAATTGATTATAGTATCTAGCTAACCTCAGAAAGGAATGGATATCCGCCACACTTTTGGGAACCGACCATTCCATAATTGTTTTTATTTTTTCTCGGGCTACTGTTATCCCTACTTTTGTAATGACATGCCCTAAATAGATTATTTTATCCTTATATAATTATCACTTGTTGTATTTCATGTATAGTTGATGCTCCCTTAAGATGTGAAACATAATTCATAAGTGTTTATGATGATCCTCCAAGATTTTAGAATGAATTAAAGTATTTTCAATGAAGATAAGTACACATTGATCAAGATATAGATGGAATATCCCATTCATTAGGCTGATGAAGTTAGATGGGGCAATAGTTAGCCTGAAGGGCAGGACTACAAATTCGTAATTCCCATATAAGAAAGTGTTGAATGCAGTTTTACAAATATCTTCCTCTTTCATTCTAATTTGGTGGTACCCTAACCTTAGATCAATTTTCTAAAATATTGTGGAACCCTTTACTTGATCAAACAAATCGTTGATCCTAGCCAGAGGATAATTATTCTTAACTATCAAATTATTTAGCTGTCAATAGTCGATACACATCCTAAAAGTGCAATCCTTTTTCTTAAGAAAATGTACTAGGGGCCCCCATGGGGATACATTAAGATGTATATAATTTTTATCTAGTAATTATTGTAGATGAATTTTCAATTTAGTGAGTTCTGGTATACTCATTTTGTAGGGTTATTTTGACACCAAGGCAACCCCTGGAACTAATTCAATGGTAAAATATATATATCCCTTTAGGGGTAGTCCTATTATCTCCTTTAGAAACACATCCATAAATTCTTGTACTATTGACAAATTCTTCAATTCAACAGCTACTCCTTTAGACTTTGCATACCACACACGTACAAAATAAATTTGATAACCCTTTCGCATATATTTCCCCAACTGAGAGACAAAAATTGGCCTCAAATGCACTAAAATTTTAATTCCTTTAACTTCACATCTAACTCCCGCCTCTTTTAAATAACTAACAAAATTTTCTTTAATTTTTACGAGTGACCAATGATCCTATGTCCTGTCCATTCTAATCAAGATATTGTAGGATCCGAAGGAAAAAAAATTCAGGTTCACCTTAATGGTCTTATCTATTAATTCAATCATACAACCCTCTAGTTTAGCCATTACCTGTCTCTTGGTTCCTATGGCTAGTTGTAATAGCCATGGGTTTTTAAATTTATTGGTTTGTAATTGACAAAATTCTACCGTCTTAGGACTTATGTAACTTAGATTGGCACCAGGATTTGCCAAAATTGAAATAGGGTGTTTGGATATCTTGCATTCAACTTCGATCATGCTGGGTTGGAAGTCTACATTGCAGTCCTCCAAAGCCACATTGATTCATGGTATATTTCTTGCCACCTAGCCTACGTTTGAAGCCTCTTGTATGTTGGATACAAGTTCCAACCCCCCATGGTGAGGACAAATTTTAATGTAAATAAGTTCCCCAAAACCCCAGCACCGTAGGGGTGGTTTCTTCCCTTGATTTACCTCATACTTAGTAGTCTATACCACTGTCCTTGATTCATTTTGAGGATGAAAATTCTATTGATTCTTTTCCATGAATTTCCCTTTCTACCTCTTAAATGTATTCCTTGAAGTCATATGTTTATTGCTTTTATTTTTTTTCAAATTTCTTTCTCCCTTTTTTCATGTCCAGTCCTTGTTGCTATCATTTTTTTCATCTCTTAATAGTAGATTCACGCTTTTCTTACAACATGATCCATGGTCCTGGGGTTTTATAACTTGAGTCTTTCTTTCATATGCATTGGTAGGATGCTGATAAATCTCTACACTTTTTCTTTCTCCTCATGTATGCACGGTACATATCATAACAAAGAAGTGAATTTGGGCACATATTCTTCTATAGTCATCTATCCTAACCTCGGAACATGAAACTCTTTAGCCTTATCATCATAAAACTGCTCTTTTATGTATTTATTTTTAAAATTCCTCCACAATTCTTTCCAAGTAATCAAATTCTCACCAACCCCATGCACTTCTTTCACCTCCTCCCACCACAGTGTTGTGTTACCTTGCAACTAGTAAATGGCTAATCGAGCTTTTAAATTTTTGTAGTACTCATAGATTTGGAAGTACTTGGTCATATCTATCAACCAAGATTTTTTGGTTTCCTTAGCTTCACCATCATAACTGGGAGGTTTAATCTTTTTGAGCTCACCTTGAAGTTCAAATTTCCATTTCGTCACTTTTTTGCACTCATCACTATCTTAGGTATTTTATGCCTCATTTTCATGACTGTTCTGGTACCCTTCTGACTCTTGTGTTTGGATCCCTTCTGACATACTTTCTTCTCTTCTTTTGTGATACCCTTCTTTATTACCATTATGAGAGTTGGGTTTAGAGCTCCAATGATTCTTTCTATCCATCAAAATTTTCATAATACATTCTTATTCTACTATCAAATATTCATTTTCCGCCCAGAGACCTTTCATTTCCATTCAAAGTTGTTGTAATGTTTCAAGGAGTGTTGTAGTTTTATTGCGAGATTCATTTTCTAATTGAATCCATAATTCAGGATTGGTCCCTTCAACAAGTATTGACCTAGTTTCCCCGTCAGGTCCTCTTAGTGGCGTAAACTGTGGTCCACCTCTTCTTCTCATGGTGTTTTCTCTCTCTCTCTCTCTCTCTCTCTCTCTCTGTATATATATACACAACAATTTTTCCTTCACCCAGTCCTGCCTTCAGTGCAGAAACCTGAGCTCTCATACCACATATAATGTCCTATAAATAAATAAATAAATCATATATATATATATAATTCCACCCCTTTTTAGTCCTTGCCTTCGGCTAAAGGGAATCTAGCGATCGCTAGAGCGTTGACTAACTATTAATCAATAGTTTGAACAAAAAAAATTCTGCTCTACCATAATTTATCCAAACTTTCAAAGTTCAATGTTTGTTCACCAAAATTTTATCCAAAGTTTTGTTTTCGACCTTTTATTGGTTTCTTCACGTGTCTTTAGGTGACTTTGGATGTACAACAAACTTTAAACAAAGTTTCAAAACCCACGGAAAAATAAAAATCATAGGTTTTAAATACTTTGGATGTACACAAACTTTAACCAAAGTTTCAAAAACCCACGTAAAAAGAAAGATCATAAGTTTTAAATAAATAAAAATATATGTCCGCTGTAGAGTTTAAGACAATAAGAAGTTTTCCTTTATCTCAAGGCTGACACTTCAATAGCTCCCAGGTTACACTTCAAAACAGTTTTCCTTTATCTGTCGTGTCCTCCATAACCTTCCCCTTGCAACCTAAACCACTTGTCGAAGCGGCTAGAACTTTCAATGACAAACGCCACATTACAAAAAATTTACCTGTGGTTTATTCCAATCCATTAATTCATCCTTCATTTGAGAAATGAGTGCAGATACAAAACAATTGTGTCTCATTGTTTTGTAGTATTAGCAGTGGTGCTGGGCAAAGCTCTCTGGCGAGGAAACTTCGAGTTGAAGGATTAACAAGATTCATGGGAACGCTTTGTCAAAACTTTTCATTTCAAAGGAACGAAATGAAAAGAAACGACAAAGGCGGTTGATTGTCTAACCAGTTGAGGCAATCGACCCTTTCATCTTTGACATGTTTGTCATTGTACTAAAGAGGTGACGTGGATATGAGCAACCCAACTGGATAAAGGTGGGGAACTCGATAAGCTGCAGTAGGATTGCCAATCTTTCCTTCTGCAATAACTTTGATCGTTTTAGGCTCCGCCTCCTCGAAGGTGTTTGTAAAAAATCCCTGTGACTTTCCACAGGCATGAGGAATGGCACACGACCCAGTAAAAATCTTCTTCGGATCTGTCCTGAAACAGAGGCGGAAGATCTGTGCCAGCAATGGATGGAATTCCCGACACCTCTATTGGAAACTCGGTGTCCTTGAACGAAATTGGAATCTCTGAGATGAGCTTGGGGATAGATAACATGAAAGAAAGCAAAGAAGAATTTGAAGTGAAGAATACATATGTGGGTAAGCCGAGTTCGGCGGCCACATCGTACATAGTGGAGCAGAAAAATTCAGTGATAAAAGTAGAGAAGGACGAGGCAGAGTCAACAAGGAATCTGAGAGAACCTACAAGCGATTCTTTCAATTTCTCAAGAAGCTTAGAAACGCAAGTTTCGAGCTTCATGTGTTGTGCACCTTCTATCTCCACTTCTAGCAACTGGACAAAGGTGATGTCAAGATGTGAGGATGCGATGCGCTCCGAGGAAAGTTCCATGAGACGAGCAGAGAACATCCATTTGTAGGTAATGAAGGTGATGGAGAGGCCATAGTTGTCCGCAAGGCCGATGGCGAGCTCGGCGAAGGGGATGAGATGGCATAATCCCCCGCTCGGAAACATCGCGACACGAGGCTTTGCACTTTCCCTGGCAATTCAGTGTAGATCAGACACAGTGCTGAGGATTATTGTAATAAGGTCCTTGACCACTGAGCATAACGTGCTTGACTACTGAGAAGTTTTGAATAACACGGCAAATTCAACCGAGAAGTTTCAAGGGAACATTTTGTAAGTTGCTCGGTTAGTTGTCAGGGCTGGACTTATGGCGTATCCACCTCTTTGCAGCTAATGTTATCAGAGAAAAACTAGTCATAGAGTTAGCCAAATACCAAGGGAAATCTTGAGAATTATCAAAGTGATGGTGCTAATATCGAAGGCACATCTATGTCGCAGTTACTGTATGTACTCGGCCTCATTAATGCCTGGCTAAGTCATATCACTTTTGTATGTTACAATAATTTGAAAAATCCGACGTCGGAGCACATCGAGCTTGAGTTTGAGAAACTCCCCTTGAGACATAACATGATCAGATCAACAACAGCCCAAATGGAGATATTGAATAGACTAGTGTACTGTAGAAAAATGGACCAAAAAGCTCTCCTCCCGGTTATTCTCCCTCTCACCAACCTAGTAGTCAAGGTGGAGACCAAGCAAAGCAAGCTTTAAAAAAGAGCTGAGGTCGAGTCAGGACCCAGTAGTCGGGGTGGAAACCAAGAAAAGTAAGCTTTAAAAAAGAGTTGAGGTCGAGTCAGGCATGTTTCTAGCTTAAAAAGGAGAATAGGTTTATGCTCTTTGAGCATTTTTATCATGTCGAGGGATACAGAGAAATCGTTGAAAGCTGCAGTTTGACACCCAATAGCCAGGCTGCACAACATCAACATTACAATACTAGTGGTGAGAAGACAACAGTGTAGCCTTTGATGCAGCGTTTGAAGCAGCTCTGTTTGTCTGTTTGAATAGCTGCACACCATTAACAACATTACAATACTAGTGGTGAGAAGACATTAGTGTAGCGTTTGATGCAGCTTTGTTTGTCTGTTTGAATAGCTGCACAACATTACAATACTTGTGAGAAAAATAAATCGTTGAAAGCTGCAAATTGACACCCCACAGCCAGGCGGCACAACATTACAATACTGGTGAGAAGACAACACTATAGTGTTTGAATAGCAAACAACTGATAAATGGAGAAAACCTGTAGCGTTTGAATGGAGAAAACAACACTGTAGCGTTTGAATAGCAAATAACGGACAAATGTAGAAATTATGTTCAAGTGAGTTGTCTAGTAGATGTTTCCACCGTATATCATAAATTAATAAATTTGATGGCAAGTATTTAATTATTTTTATTTTTATTAAATATAGATACAGATAAAATATATGATAAAGAAAGACTCAAACAAATATGAAGTATAAGTATATTACCAGAATTAGAAGAAAGACATGTGACTCATGCTATATATAAACAAATATTGATACAAATAAGATATATGATAAGAAAGACTCAAACAAATATGAAGTATAAGTATATTACTGAACAAAATAAAGACATGAGACTAGCGCCATATATAAAGGGATGCAATTATATGGGCAGGGACTACTGCTACGTAGTTGCCCTTGTTTATTTGTTTAAATCTATTATTCACAAAGGAGATTATCAAACTAAACCCCACTTAAATTAATTACTCACAAACCATAACCTTATTTCAATCAATTGGTCTACAAATGAAGATTATCAAAAAAAACCTCACTTAAATTAATTACTCTACAAACCATGGAAAAACATATATTTTCGCATATCCATAGTATGCTACAAATTTGTTACGATCCTAGAACCTTACATATGTGTTCTTAGTATGAAATTAATGTATATGTGTTCTTAGTATGACATTAATGTATTAGAGTTCAACAGAAATAAAAGAGTGACAGGAGAAGGTGACAGCAAAAGCCGACAACTAACTGTGGAATGCTCAGAGCAGCTTCTAATGGTATCTGTAATGCAATACATGTTTATTATTTTCCTCAAGACTATTTATTTTTATGAAGGGTTAATAAAAAAATAATGCAAATATACAACCTATTAGTAGTGCAAATAATATTAAAAGAAAAAAAAATTAAAAAATCCTTAATCCCAAAACATTGCAACACCGGGATGTTTTGAATTAAGTCGTTTTGCAAAAAAAAATGCTCCAATTTATGTGAAGGAAAACATGCTAAAGCGATAACGTGCCAAAAAAAGGTAAGGTAATTCCACAGCATACCATATCCTTGTTTCTAGTTACTTATGTGATAGACAGTATGCAGCTACGTTCCAAACATATAAAAAACTCTAGCTTTGTTGAGAATAAGATGAATAAAGAATCTCATCTTTGGATTCTTTGAATTTATTAGGGAAGATAAATAAAGAATCTTAAATTTGGGTTTTTTGAAATTTTTATTTTAAAGGTAGTATTGTTTGCTGTGTTTTTCAGTTTATATCTATCTTTACATAATGTTGAAAGATAACGAAGAATCCTTAATTAGTGAGAGTTGGTTTACGACACCTTAGCATAGGAATTAGTTTCTATTTCTTAGGGTATGGTTCTAACTTCCATACATCTATGTATGTTATATAATGGTTGAGTTGTATTGAGAATGTAGAGCGTTCTGAAGAGCCAGACTCTCCTGGTTCATACTCTCTTTCGTAGAGCTGACCAGTGAGTTTTTATTTATTAATTCAAACATAACATTTTATCATGGTATCAAAGCTCGAGGGTCGAATCACAGCCAGAGTGCTATGATTCTTGTGAGTATCCAGGTGGCAGAGGAGAAGCCCCTAATGACTGAGTGAATTTTTTTTTTTAGGTAATTGATCCGATCAGCGCGGGTTATTGAGGAACAGTCACGTCGATCGTCACGGTTTCTGCAGTAATAGGCGCACCGATACCGCGGATTTGAGAAGAATAGAAGCGCCCATAAAGGTAAGCCTTACTCGGTTTTATTTCCGACGTGATTGTTGTGGAAATTGGGTTAGTTAGTGCGACCAAGAGATATAAAACAAATATGTGCCAGTGTTTGACCACTGACGAAGGAAGAAATCCGGTGAAAGGCCGCCAATGAAGAGATCCGATGAAAGTTCATCAATAAAGGAAGAGATATGAAGAAGATCTTGTTGGTGCAGAGGAGTTGAGAGCCTGTCGAAGAGCATGCAAAGCAACCTACTGGATTAATCACAGATTAGGTAGATCTGTATCGTGATATTGCTTTCTATAAGGATCTCGGGTAGATCCATCATTTTTTTTTCCTGTCAATAACTCGAAGTTTTTTTTTGAATCATCAAGATGAATAATCAAATAATCAAAGCATACTTGAATGAGAGCAACAAGCGTGATGGTTCCAATTACTCTAATTGGAAGTTTAAGATGAAGACTATGCTAGAAGCGTAGAGTGCTTGGACGATTGCAAATGGGGATGAGCCGAAGCCAACAACAAGAGCCAGTTCACCCACAATGACTCAAGACTAAGAAAAGAGAGAGGAAAAATTAAAGACGTTGCTAGAGATGTCAACGAAAGATTGCATCATACCGCATGTCAGAGAATGAAAATGAGCAAGCGAGATTTTGACAATATTGAAGGATTTGTATGAGATCATGAATACAAATCGTCTTATGTTCTTGAAGAGGAAGATTTTATCCATAAATATGGAGGAGAATGGAACAGTTGCTTCTTTCATATCGTGGATCAAATTTCTAAAGAAAAAATTGGCAGACATCAATGAGATAGTAGCAGATGCAGATTTGGTCACAATTACCATGAATGGTATGACTGATGATTACCAAATGTTCATCACTAGGATAAGTGCAAGAGAGAAAATACAAAATTTTGAAGAAGTGACAGGAATACTAATGCAAGAAGAAGAAATAAGATTGACTCTTAAACCCCAGAGTGCAGATCTTGCGTTAATGGCAAAGAATAAATTCTTCAAAGAAAAAGGAAATCTATCACATTAAAATGGAGGAAATCCACAGAAAAGATCGAATCAAGCCTAAGGTATGTGTCCGAATAGAAACGACTCTATAGTGAAATTTTTTTATTGCGGAAAAATCGGTCATATGGCTAAGGAGTGCAAGAAAAATAAATTTCATGAAGAACAACAGAGACATAAATGACATGTAGGTCATTTCGTAGATGAGGACCATGTTCAAGACTTCATATTGTTCATGGCAAACTTTGATGAAAACATTGAAGCATACATGTGGTATGTGGATTCGGGAGTATCCACATATATGACAGGGAATAGACAATGGTTAGAAGATTTTAAAGAAACCAAAAACGGAGCACAAATATACCTTGGTGATGCTATAAGTCATCAAATCAAAAGGTACAGGAACATTCCTGTTATTTTTCCTAATAGTAATATCAAACATATTCATAATGTAATGTACATGCCCTAATTCACAAAGAATTTGATTTCTATATTCATGATTATAGATAAGAATATCAAGGTATAATTCTTTAAATCTAATTGTTATATTAAATATTTTTTGGATGGTATGAAGACTATTGCTTCAAGAATTCAAACAGGAGGTCTATACAAATTAAATGTGAGGACAACACGAGATTGAACTTTGACACCCTCAAGTTTGACTAAAAAAGAGCTATGGCATTAGAGACTTGGTCACATCAACTTCAACGATTTTTTGTTACTTCAGAAAAAGGAAATGGTAAGAGGTCTTCCTACATTAAAACAAGTGCATAATGATTGTGATGCTTGTGTGGTAGGAAATATGCATAGATAAGAACTCCCTGTTTGATTAGAAAATAAAAAAAAGAGATATACTTGAATTAGTGCACACCGACCTATGTGGACCTATGCAAACAAATTCATTAGGAGGTGCACTATATTTCTTACTGTTTGTTGATGACTGCACAAATTTTTCTTGGGTATATTTTATAAGTAAGAAAAGTCACACATTTGAATACCTTAAGCATTTTAGATATATGACAGAAAAGAAAACAGGGAAACACATAAAAATTCCCTGCTCCGATCAAGGGGGAGAATACAGGAAGGATGAGCTTACCAAGTATTTTAAAGACCATGGAATATTACAGAAATTCATAGTACCCCATACTCCTCAGTAGAACAGAGTAGCAGAAAGAAAGAACATAACATTTGTGGAGTGTGCTAGGAGCATGTTGAAAGGTAAGGATCTTTCAAATGGTTTTTGGGCTGAAGCATTGAATATTTCAGTTTATTTGAAAAATAGGAGTCCTACAAGAAGTCTCCAGTTTAAAACTCATTTTGAAGCATTATATGGATTCAAGCCCACAGTAAAACATTTGAGAGTATTTGGGTCTAAATAATTTGCCCCCATCCCAAAGGAAGACAGAAGAAAAATAGATTCAAAATCCAACTTATGTACCTTTGTAGGGTATTGTTCACAATTTAAAGCTTATACATTTTTTAATCTCTCTACTCACAAGATTTTTGTTAGTATAGATGTCATGTTCCATGAGCAGGTTTATGATAAATTTGATAAAAGAAATGAGGAATGGGACATTCCGTTTTTGGTGGAAGGAACTGAAGAAGTAGGTAACAGCCATGAGAAGCAGAAAAAGGCAAGAAGCAGAAAGTTCATATACAACAACTGAGCCGAGTCCTTCAAAGGAAATTCAAAACAGGTTGGAAGCCACACCAACGCTTAGAAGATCAGGTAGGCAGATTCAATTTCTTGCTAGATATAGGTAAAATGCCTTTATAACTAGTATGATGAATGCTATTGAACCTTATAGTTACAGAGAAGAAAATTAATGTAGTGAATGGAAATAAGCTACGGAACATGAATATGAAACTATTCTAAAAATAAGTACTTGGGAGTCAGTTGAACTACTTGAAGGGAAACAAACCGTATGACGTAAATGGTTGTATAAACCCAAGATTAATGTAGATGGAACCTTAGATAAATTAAAAGATATATTGGTAGAAAAGGGGTATTCACAAAAATAAGGTATTTATTATGAGAAAACCTTCGCACCCGTAGCTAAAGTAAACCCTATCAGAATGATGATTGCTTTAGCTACTAGAAAACACTGGATGATTCACCAACTAGATGTAAAATCTGCATTTTTATTTGGGGAGTTGAAAGAGGAGGTTTACTTAGAGAAACCTGAGTGGTTTGTCCATAAAGGGATAGAACATTTCCTCTGTATATTAAAGAAAGATTTATGTGGACTGAAACAAGCACCCAGGTCATGGTATGAAAATACATATTCATTTTTTCTGCAACACAGGTACAATAGAAGTAAAAACGACCCTAATATGTATATTGTGAAAGATGAAAATGGGCGTATAGTGTTGATTTCTTTGTATGTAGATGATGTAATCATTACAGGTGATAGTGTCGATCTGATCAAAGAAATCAAGAATCAAATGTCACAAATGTTCGAAATGAAAAAAATTGGTGAGCTAAGATATTGTTTGGGTCTTGAGATCTTGAGAGATCCAAGACAAAAAATTCTGTCCCACGGTAAGTATGTAAGAGGTCTACTAGAAAGATTCAGGATGGATCAATGTAAGGCTACAGTAGTACCATTACAACATAACATTAAACTTTAGTATGAGGATGACTCTAAAGAGGTAGATTCGACACTTTATCGAAAGTTGGTTGGGAGTCTAATCTACTTAACCACTACTAGAACAAATTTTTCTTATGAAGTAAGTGTGCTAAGTAAATTTATGTCAAAACCACTTGAGAGTCACTGAAATGCAGCAAAAGGCGTTCTAAGGTATCTACAAGGAAATGTAGATTATGATATTATTTATACTGATTCTTATGATGTTAGATTTACAGGGTTTACAGATTCTGACTACACTGGAAATGAAGATGACCGAAGATCCATAACAGGCTATGCATTCAGCATTGTATCTACGGTGATTACATGGAGCAATAAGAGACAAAACACAGTTTCATTTTCCTCAGTGGAAGCAGAGTATTAAGCCGCGCATTCAGAAACATGTGAGGCATTTTGGTTGTGGATACTTGTCGAGGATGTTGGGGAAGAACAAAAATATGCAACAATTATCAGATGCGACAACTAGAGATCAATGGAACTTGTTAATAATCTGGTGTTTAAAAAAAAACTAAACACATTGCTACACAACTCCACTTTGTCAAGGAGAAAGTTCAATCTAAATAAATCCATCTTGTATATTGTAAAAAATGTGATAATGTTGTTCACATTTTCACTATGTCTCTTGGAAAATTAAGTTTGAAGTGTTTAGGGAGATGTTAGCCATATTTGTGAACCCCTTCTCCATTAAGGGGGAGTGTTGAAAGATAATGAAGAATCCTTAATTAGTGATAGTTATTTCATGACACCTTAGGATAGGAATTAGTTTCTATTTCTTAGGCTATGGTTCTGAGTTCCCTACATCTATGCATATTATATAATGGTTGGGTTGTATTGAGAATGTAGAGCATTCTGCAGAGTCAGAATCTCCTTGTTCAGACTCTCTTTCGTAGAGATGACTACTGAGTTTTTATTTATTAATTCGAACATCACATTTTATCACATAATTCAATATTTAGTATGAAAATTTTGTGAGAGAAGCTGCAAATATTAAATTTACTTTTGAAATTTAAAGTTCAAAGAAAATGGTAAAAGTATTAATGGTTCCAATTCAGATATCAATTAGCATATGGCTTGGTCGGTTGAATATATTACTATTACCATTGGATAGATTAATGTAACTAGGTTATTTATTGATCTAATCCAGTAAACCTAAGCCAAAACCTAATTGACCATTTTAATTTTTCTTATCATCATGGAAATCATAATTTTGTCGAATAAACTGAGACTTGATATCCTAGAAATTCCTGAGCCCCTCACCCAACCATATTGAGCAGTGGAGATGATGGAAAACGAGCGATGCATCACTATTGTAACATCATAACGTAGTGGCCAATCTTCATCACTAAATACAATAGAGAGCACTTAATACTATAGAAGAAGAAAAATGTTAATGTTGGGATGGTCATTTATCTGTAATTTTTGGGTCTATCATTATGGTGGAATATTTTTTTTAATAAATTTATTATTTTTAATATGTAATTATTGGAAAAATTGATAAATTATTTGAGCATTATTAGAATTTTTTTATTAGAGTGATCACAAATTAAATTTCAGTTAACTAGAATTAATTGACCATAAAAAAATAGGCTTAAATGGTTAGATCCTTGAGCTAAAAGGCTCATCCTACAACTGTGTAATGCTACCAGTGCTTAGTTTGTGCTAAATAAAGAAGCACTTTAGAAAGTAGATCTTAGTAAATGGATGGTATTATTAGAAATTCTCACTAATTTTTGGGAGATATAAGGATTGTTAATAAATAAGGGAAAGTTGGTCCTGATCTCAACTGACCATCACGAGGAAAGGATTAAGGATATTTCATTTTTTTCGGTGTCTGGTTGATATCCTTGGATGATGTGTTTAAGTACCTTCGTTTTCCTTTGAATATGAAGAAATATGAAAACAAGGACTGTGTCTGGTTGACACAAAAGTTAGAGAAGAGGCCACACTTGTGGTCACATAAATGCTTAATTATGTGGTTGTCTGATTCTTGATGATCGACTCCAGTGATGGATCTCACAACCATGGATCTACCACCAGCTACGCAACACGAAATCACGGATCCTCATGCAACAACAATGATCCTCTAGCATGCACAACAATAACAAAGTTTCACCATTCTCTCGATGGACATAAAAACTCACCCAGCTTCCACCTGAAGCTCTCATACCATGATAAAAATTGATATACTATTAATTAAGTGGCTCTCGAGGTGAGGTACCTAAAGAGTGCCCAAGCACTCCACACAATGCTCTCTATTCATTCAGAAGAACCTCGTACATATATGCTTGTGCACTAATAGGGTGGTTTGAACCACTCCAAAGGTATTAGGATCTCAGACCTAATCTTAAGAGTCTCAATCCTACCCTTATCACAACAAACATCTCAGTCTAGCTTTCTCCATTAATTCTAACAAGCTAATTATGCAAGATACCATATCCTTGTCACTAGTTCCTTATGTGAATGTAGTTGTGTTCCAAACATACATAAAACTATAGCTTTGCTCCAAATAAGATGAATAAAGAATCTCACCTTTAGAATCTTTGAATTTATTAGACAAGATAAATAAAGAATATGAAAATTGGGATTTTTGAATTTTTTATTTAAAATTTAGTATCATTTGTTGTGTTTTTCGCTTTATATCCATCTTCTTATAATTCAATATTTAGTTTGAAAATTTTTTGACAGCAGTTGAAAATATTAAATTTGATTTTGAAATTTAAATTTAAAAGAAAATGGTAAAAATATTAATGGTTCCAATTCAGATATTAATTGGAATATGGCTTGGAAGGTTGGATATATTACTATTACTATTGGATAGATTAATGTAACTATGTTATTTATCGACTTAATCGAGTAATTCTAAGCCAAAACCTAATCGACCATTTTAATTTTTGTTATCATCATGGAAATCAAAATTATGTCCAATAAACCCAGATTATATATCTCAGAACTTCATGAGCCCTTACCCAACTATATTATGCAGTGGACATGATAAAAAAATGGCGATGCATCACTGTTGTAATGTCATAACTTAGTGACCAATATTAATCACTGAATACTTTCTAAGGAGAAGAATGTTCATGTTGGGATGACCATTTATCTGTAATTTTGGGGTCTATCATTATGGTTGAATAGAATTCTCATATTTTATTGTTTTAATAATTTTATTATTTTTAAAATGTAATTATTGGAAAAATTTGTAAACTATTTGAGCATTATTAGAAAATTTTCATTAGAATGACCACAAAATAAACTTGAGTTAATTATAATTAATTGACTATAAAAAAGTAGTCTTAAATTCTTAGTTCCTCAAGCTAAAAGACTCATTCTACAACTGTGTAATGCTATCAGTGCTCTATTTTTGTTCCTTTTAAAATAAAAATAAAATATTATCTAATTAAAGAAGCACTTGAGAAGTTAGATCTTAGTAAATGGATGGTGTTATTCAAAATTCTCACTGAATTTTAGGATGCATCATGATTGTTAATAAATAAGGGAAAGATGGTCCTGATCTCGACTGGCCATGAAGACGAAAGGATGAAGGATATTGCACTTGTTCGGTGTCTAGTCAATATTTTGGATAATGTGTTTAAGTACCTTCGTTTTCTTTTGAATTTGAAGAAGTATGAAAACAAGGAATGGGTACGGTTGACACAAGAGTTAGAGAAAAGGCCACACATGTGGTCACATAAATGGTTATCACTCCAAAACATGCTCACTTTGATCAAATCCATTTTACAAATAATTTTCATTTATTGGACGAATATATTCTAATTTCGAAAGGGTATCATAAACAAGATCAATTGCACCATTTCACATTTTCTATTGGTTGGTACTAGTTCCAATAGGAAAATCGACCTTGTCCAAATGGAGGTGTTGGGAAGGAAGGTTGATGAAAGAGGATGGGGCTTCAGTGACAAATAATATTTTAATATGGCCTTATTTCTCAAAACAAATTGGAGGGATGTGTGCAACGATGGATTGTGGCATCAAATAATCAAAGTTAAATACCTTAATAACTATGATCTACATGTGTGGATAAGAGAGGGACCTCCTAATCCTATGAAGATTCACAATCATGGAGAAGTCTACTGCAAACCAAACATTGGTTCATTGGGAACCTGAAATGGGAGATCGACTAAGGATATATTCCAGAAATCAGACCTGATGCTCTCTTTAGTGCGGAAGGTAAACATACTTTATATTTTATCCTTATTACCTTCACAAATGATTTGGGTTTACATTTCCTCAAGGATATATAAAATAATCTCGAATCTACTTCACATACAACTTTTTGGAAAGATGCAAGGGAACTAGGGCTACAAGGTATTTTAGTGGAAGAATGGAAAGTCTATATATTACAATTCAAGCTTGTAGGGATATTATTGACTCGAAAGGAGGATACACTGACATGGATTGGTGGTTTTCATAAAGGGGAGGTTAAGGTATGTGATGCATTCTCAATCATTAAATAGGTTAATACATCACATCAATGCTACAATTGGTTCAACATTTCATGTAGATGGAACACTCCCATGCTTTTGTATGGTCAGTGGTTCACAACAGAATTATGACATGGGATTAATTTGGGATAAGTTAATTAATAGGGGTTTATAAGGCACAGGGTGGTACTGATTATGTATGCAACACGTAGAATATGTTAACGACATTTTCCTACAATGCCTTTTCTCGGTTTCGGCATAGTTCATGGTGCTCAATTTGTTGAATATCAAAGTAGATTGGGATATGTCAAACATTAGAGTATATCTATGGTAGTGGTTCGTGGAGTATAAGAATCACTATACATTGCCCATTTTTTTTCCAGTGGTGCATATCGAGGGAAAGAAATGTGTGCATCTTTCAGGAGGTGAAACTAGATGTGAGGAGGACAAGTATAAGAATATTGGCGTACTATAAGGAATATGGAATCAATGTGGATAAGAAACCTCAAAACATTTGGTGCCCAAGGGATCTCTTGGGTTTTTATATAGTAGGCTTTTTCAATGGGGTGACATAATTTGGGTTATGTACAAGCAGGATGGCCATACACATGGGGCCTGAGATGTTCTATCTCTTCCATTGGTTTAGTGGAAAAGGAAAAAATACAAGGGTGAAACGTTTTTCACTATGGGGAGTCTTATATTGATCCAAATGGATTGAACTAGAGGATATCGTAGTGTATGGAGACTCAAAGATAGTGATAGAATGGGAAACAAGTGATATAAAATGGAGACTCCTAAGCTTTATAATTGGAAGAAAAGTATTAGTGTGTTGATCAATGATTTCAAAAATATTTTTATATCACATATCTTCAGAGAAAAAACAATCAGGCAAACAAATTGTCAAAAGAAAGTTACAATGGTGATTCAGGAATGATCAACTTCCATATATTTGGAAAAGAAGATGATCAACTTCCAGATATTTGGAAAAAGGTGCTTCTGGTCCTCATATAGAAATACTTTATATTCGTGCCATTTCTGAATATGCTCATATAGAAATACTTTATATTCTGTTTTTTTTCATTAACATTTTGGTGAAAAAGTCAAACTAGACATCACATTCATAGAGGTAGTCACGGTTAAGCGTTGAAAATCAGAAAAGGTTCTGAAGACAAGAAAGTAAGATTATGCGATGGTATATGTAGATGCAAGTGGACAAAACATATGCATATATACTTACTTTTTAAAATGAAAAATATTTTTTTCCCTTTACAAAAAAACCAACAACTTGAAGACTACTTACAACATTTTGCTTATTGAGACACATATGCTGTTCAACGTTTAAACCTGAGAAATTTTATTTTGATGGAATGGAGTGTCGAGTCCGTAATTATAGGGGAGGTACCACAAAACTAGTTCTCATTTTAGAGAAAACCCATTAATGTTCTTTTAACTAGTATACTACTTACAACATTTTTCTTATCGAAACACGTGCTCTTACAATAACTTTAAAACACATTTTCTCCGTGAGACGCATATGTTTCCTTTTTAGCCAACTAAGAAGACTCATTACTACGTTTTGCATATTGGGGGACACGTGCTCTTCAAAGTTTAAACCATAGAAATTTTACTCTTATGGAAGTGGGTGTCACATCACTATGTTTATAGGGAGGTGCCACAGCAAGTTTCATTGAAGAGATTCAAGTCAGATTTTATAACAGCTTTACGACATTTCCGTCTGACATGTAAGGCCTGTAGCATGTAAAGTCTGTGAGAGGTACCAAATACTACATTTAGATCACGTAAGCGACTAGTTCATTTCCACGCCCATTTCTTTCCGCGCCCATTTCTTTCCAAGAGTACACCATCTCAGACATGAATTGTGTATGTTCTGTGAAGTCGTAACTAAATCTCACTTTACCTCACAAACTCTAAGACCTAAAATTGAAATATATACGACACGATCAAGTATTTTGAAAATATGATAACTGTATCAGCTAGACAAGGAAATTCCAGCACGTTACTTTCGTTCAAGATCGAATTACCTGCGAACCACTCATTTATAGATTGCAAAATAAATGGGTAAAGATAATATCTAGCTGACGTGCATATAGGCAGACATATATTTAAGCCTCTTTACATGCAAGAATTTGATTGATTCATTGCAAAATAAATGGGTAAATATATTACCTAGTTACGTTAATAGGGAAGGCATTTAGTTAAGCGTGTTTACATGCAATAATTAGATTGATTGATTGTAGATTTTGGAATGTTATAGAAATTAGTTGGCGTGAATAGGACAGGCATATAGTTGAAACTTGAAACCTGTCTGCATGTAACAATTTGAACTTAATTGGATTGATTGTATATTTTGAAGTAGGGTAGAAATTTGATTGGGATAACTCAAGTCAAACAAATATTCCAAAATCTGTTACCCGTGACACAGTATCTGGCCAAATACACTGTATAGGTTCAAATTGGATTGATTGTAGATTTTAAAATAGTGTAGAAATCTCATTGGGATAACCCAAGTAAAACAAATATTCCAAAATTTGTTACACGTGACACAGTAGCGGGCCAAATACACTGTATAGCACATGAATTAGCGGCCATAAGTGAGTTACAAATTACAACACGCGCAACAAATTTGAGCATGATTTGATTGATTGTAGATTTTGGAATAGTGTAGAAATTTCATTGTTATAATGTAAGTCAAACAAATAGTTGACTTCGTTCAGTATCATCACATTATTTAGCTTCCCACAAAACCGTCCCATTTTTAAAATATTTCAAAAACTACCCTTCACACTGAGATGTGCTATCCATGAAAATTACTTCAACATTGGAGTCTTTAACCCAGGAACTCATGAATTATTCCACGTGGCACAGCATCTGGCCAAATACAGTGTAAAGCACATGGATTACTGGCTACAGTTAGCGCCCAGTTGCAGCTAAGAAGATGTCATTTGATCTGAAAATCGAACTGTTCGCACGAAAGTCTATGGTAGAAACGAAGGTCATTGACAGGGGAAAATCATGAGGTATGGTTGTCTGGCTATCTATTTGTTATATGTTTGAGAATTTTTTGGTGGATTTTTTTATTTTGTTTGTTGAAAAAATTAAAATTAAAGTAATAAACAAAAATTTATTCAAATTATAAATTAAGAATGGGTTAAATTAAAAATTAAAGTTATAAGTTATGTTTGAATTTGAACTCTCCACACTTCAAATGGGCTAGAGATTTTTTCTGTGCGTAATTAAAATTATAAGTTAAGTTTGAATTTAAACTCTCTGCACTTTAAATGAGCTAGATCTTTTTTTAGGTTCCGAATCCATACATTCAAGCAGAGGGATTTAAAAAACAACAAATTTCAATAAAAACTTCAAATATAATTTTTAGACAACGAGATGCCTTGGGGTGGAAGGAACTCGTAGGACAATGCGTGTGGAAAATACAGCAGCATCTGAGCCATACAACGAATAATGTTACGTATAAATCAAAGGCGTTGTTTTATGGATATCCAAAATTTACTAGGAAAGTTCATTTTGGTTGAAATTGGGTAATTTTTTTTATTTTTTTATAATAGTGTTTAAATGAATTGTTTTTAATAGTGGAAATAGATTCAGTACTGTTAAAAATTTACAACAGTTAAAATCTGAAAATTTTACAACTATAATAACACTTAAAATTTGGAAATTTTATAACTATAATTCATATTTTTCAAAATTTCTAATAAAAATTTTAAAATCGTGTCCAAATTTTTACTACTTTTCTAGCTAATTTGTATTCTCAGTTAAGTAGTCTTAAATCAAGGGCATAACACCTGAAATCTGGAAATTTTATAACTATAATAACACTTAAAATTTGATACAGTGATGTGTAGTTCTCATGGGTGAAACCCAAGAAACCGCAGTGCAAATCTCATTGAGTATATGGCTTGCTATGATCCCAGCTCAAGGAGTAGATACCGCTTTCGTGTGAGTCTCGGCTTTTACTAAATCATAAGATTTGGTATATTTAGCTTGGAGGCTGCTGGATATACTTGTGGTGTTATATTGACGACCATGAAAACTGATCCTACACCATGTGTTAAAAAGAAAATAACATTTAAAATTTGGAAATTTTACAACTATAATTCACATTTCTCAAAATTTCTAATAGAAATTTTAAAATCATGGCCAAATCTTTACTACTTTCCCAGGGAATTTGTAACCTCCGTTACCAAGTCTTAAATCAAGGGCCACTAAAGACTGAATGAAATCTTCCAAATACACGTTCTTCGGATATTCGAACAGCCCACGCTTTCCAATAAAAGTGATTGACATGAAAACAAAATATCAAAGGCCACTAAAGACAGAATGAAATCTTCCTTCGGATATTCAATTAGATTGCTTTCCAATAGTGAATAAAGATCTGAGTAATAAAACATAATACTGGCCTGTAAGATGCCAGAACCAAAAATACAAAACAAAACAATGAGGAGTTGAATCAATGTATTTGTGTTGTACGGAAATAAATTTGAACGCTTCCAAGCCTTCCCAACGGGTTAGGTTACGTCCAAGCTTATATTTTCAAATTTACTTTATTTTCAAATTTTAGGTCTAGAATTTCAAATGTACTATACTAGCACAATCTTGATACTTGCACTCATAAACTCTAATATATATAAAGCATAATATTAGAAACCTTATATATTTGTCACATAAACTTATTTAAATCAATTAGTCTACAAAGGAAGATTATCAAGCTAAACACCACTTAAATTAATTACTTTACAAATCATGGAGAAACATATCGTTCGGCATATCCATAGTATGCTGCAAGTTTGTTACGAAAGAACTTTAATATGTGTTCTTAGTATGACGTTAATATATTAGAGTTCAACAGAAATAAAGAGTGACAGCAGAAGCCGGCAACTCACTGTCGAATGCAATTCACGTTTACTACTCCCAAGACTTATTATTTTTATGAAGGTTAATCAAACAATAGTGCAAATATACGACCTATTAGTAGTGCAAATATTAAAAGAAAAAAAAAATTCAAAATCCATAATCCCAAAACATTGCAAAACCGGGCTGTTTTGAGCTAAGTCGTTTTGCAATAAAAAACGCTGCGATTTATGTGAAGGAATACATGCTCAAGCGATAGCGTGCTAAACCAACGTAAGATAATTCTTCAAGATACCACATCCCTGTTGCTAGTTACTTATGTGAGAGACAGTATGTAGCTGCGTTCCAAACATATAACACACTCTTGCTTTGTTCAGAATAAGATGAATCATCTTTGGATTCTTTGAATTTATTAGATAAGATAAAGAAGGAATCTTAAAATTGGGTCTTTTGAAATTTTTATTTCAAAACTAGTATCGTTTGGTGTGTTTTTCGATTTATGTCCATCTTCTCATGATTGAATATTTAGTATGAAAATTTCGTGCGAGCAGTTGCAAATATTAAACATTCAAATATAAAGTTCAAAGAAAATGGTAAAAGTATTGGTGGTTCCAATTCAGATATTAATTGGAATACAGTTTGGTCTACTATTGGATAGAGTAATGAACCTAGGTTATTTATCGACCTAATCCAGTAAATCTAAGCCAAAACCTAATCGACCATTTTAATTTTTCTTATCATCATGGAAAATCAAAATTCTGTCGAATAAACGCAGACTATATATCCCAGAATTTCCTGAGCTCCTTACCCAACCATCTTGAGCAGTGGAGATGATAGAAAACGGGCGATGTGTCACTGTTGTAACGCCAGAACGTTGTGGGCAATCTTCAGCACTGAGTACTATAGAAGAAGAAGAATGTTAATGTTGGGATGACCATTTATCTGTAACTTTGGGGTTTATCCAAAAGGTTGAATATAATGTTCAAATCTTATTGGTTTAATAATTTTATTGTTATTAATATGTAATTATTAGAAAATTTGACAAATTAAGAATTTCATTGAGGTGACCCCAAAATAAAGTTGAGTTAATTAGAAAAATTACTCTCAAATGGTTAGATTCATTTGATGGTTGAGCCTAGAGGCTCATTTTAAGGTTGTGTAATTCTATGAGTGTTCAGTTGGTGTTCCTTTTAAAACAAAAATAAAACATTACTAATTAAAGAGAAAGTAATATAGATTGTAATAGAAAACAAAAATAAATATGCTATACATGTTTAAATAATTCTCTATATGATAATTTTATATAAAATAATTAGAAGTAAAAAAATGTGAGTAAATGTTTAAAAATTTTCAAAAATATTTCAACATCAAATTTAAATTAATTATTTGAAGATATAAGTTGTATATCAACTTCATAGATATAGAGAGAGAAAACGATGTTAATTTTTTCTAATGTTATATATATAAAAATATTCAAAGTGAGTTATGAATAAAATACTTTAATACATTATAATAATAGAAAAAAAATCATTTTTAATGTGTCACTGATAAAATGTCTTGACACATGTTATGTAAAATATTTTAATTTCCACTATTTTTTTTTAATTTTATATACTTTATATAGCATTCAAAAATACAATTCAAACAATGAAAAATTAGGCACCTTATATTGCATTTTCATATAAAGAAATTTGAGCCTTCTCATTTCATGTTATATCAGTGATTAAGATGGAAATATATTAGTTTCTAATTATTTAGATATTTGTAAATCTAGATGCTATAGAAGATTTATAACCATTTCTGTAAAAAATTTAATGTTGGGAATTGTGATTAAATTTATATTTCCAAAGCTCTATTCACTGTTTTCATCATCGTTATAAAAATAATGAGATCTGAAATAAATTAAACTAAGGATTTCCCTAGCAAAAAAAATTCAAGAAATCTTGCATTTACAGTGGTTGAATGATGCTTTAGATGGTGGAATTGGATCCAGCACCACCAAAAACCTCCAAGGAACCCAAATCTTGAAGTTTGACAGCTACAACTTAGATTTTCAAAAATTTCTGCAAAATTTTATTAAAATCTTCCCTGAATTTCCATAAGACAAAAAAATTACTATGAAAAATTAAACTACCTAACAACACTCTAACAAAATACTTTATAAAAATTATTTATAACTTGCAAAACCCTAAATTTATCTACACTATAATCTTTCTTTAGCATTTCTAGTACCGCAAGCTTCTATTACATGACAAAATCATCTACACTATAATATTTTTTTATTTAGGATTTCTGGTACTGCTAGTTTCTATTACATGAAAAATCATCTACACTATAAACTTTATTTAGGATTTCTGGTACCGCTAGCTTCTATTACATGACAAAATCATTTATTAGGTTCGATGAAAATAAATAAGGGCCTGCACTTGAATGTTATTCTTCACAAATACAGCCTCTCCATGCTTGTATATCCGAAAACAAAATGCATTCAAATCTCATATCATCTCGAAACCAGATAACATAGTACTCCATCTCATAGCCTGTTTGGACAATACTAATAATATGGAAGCAGTTCTTGTTGCGGAACAAAACAATGAAAACATCGAACGAGGTTAGACATTTCTATAATCGAAAGAATGATAAACAATTGAAATTGGAAGACATACTAGGCAAATGCTCGTTTGGTGACAGTATAGGGGCCGGTCGTTTTGTCGACCCTAAATGCACAGGAGATTTCAATAAAAGAGTTGTGTGGGTTCTGGTGGAAGTGTCATTTGCTGGGGGGCTTTCAGTAGAGGTAGACCTAGAGTGGGAAGGAATTGTGCACAGACAGACTCTTGATTATTGGAAAACACCATTTCGCTGCCACATATGCCATGGGATTGGTCACCTTATGCGCAACTGCCAGCAGTTTCGAGAACTTTATAAACCTCAGTTGGCTACCTAGAATTCGAGGGACTAGGCACAATGGGAATCTCATCTGTCTAAATCCACTCCTCAAAAATCTTCAGTTGATCTGGGTAAGTCGGTTATTAACCCTACGTCCAGTGATTTTGTCATCGTTTCTGAATCTGATCGTAATTTAATTACGAGTGACAAGGTTATTCACGGGGACCGGGTGAAATCTTTTATTGACTTGACCAAACCTATGATTACTAGTCCCTGGTCTGATGTTGTTGACCCGGTTACGCAGGTGGGTCGGATCCCTATCCTTATACCTGTGGGCTCTCGACTGGACTCTCCTCCTCGGGTTGCCACCCAGGTTGACCCTTCTGTGTTTTGTGACCTCGATACTCCACCACTAGATATCTATGTGCCAGACAATCCTTCCTTAGTAGGGTCTGCGATATTGGATGGGGCCAACTCGATGTCAACCCATAATTCGACAGGTAGTGACTTGGAACTAATCCTTTTGAACCTGGATGCCAAAATGGTTCTGTTGTCTACTGATACTAGTCATCCTCCTTCCCCTGACACCTCCTTAAGCCCTTCTTTTACTTCGAACGTCACCATCCGAAAAGGGAGAGGGAAGGGTCGGCCTGGAGGCAAACAAAAGACTGCTTCGGCTCTAGACTCCTCCCTCCCTCTTGGAAACTTCTGTGATGTCCTTGTAACCCTTGCACTTGACCGGGTCTTTAGAGCTTTGACCCCTGGCTCTACTGGTCCACCATGATCTTCTGCTTTATAAATATCAGGGGTCTGGAGGGTGGTGACAAGATGGTCACTTTGCATAATTTTTTTCTTTCTTTAAATCCTGGATTGATTTTTATTTAAGAAACGATGTCCATAGCTGATAGAATTCAATCCTTCTATCGCTCATTATATCTAGATTAGCACTTGGTTGCCACAGATGAAGCAGGTCGATCGAGAGGCCTTGCTATTTTGTGGGATCCTCGAATGGATTCTTTTAAATATTTCGGCTTCTTTAGTGGCATAATTCTATCGGGTTTTTTCATGGGTATCAATCGCAGGATTTATCTTATAAACCTCTATGCTCCCTATCATGAGCAGCTTGTTTTTTGGAAAAGGATGGAGGCTTGTGGCTTCTTACTTCTCAATTACTCTATTATGGCAGGAGAATTTAACTACACCCTCCGAAAGGGGGAGACTTGGGGTGTGCGAGCTCGACGTGACCCATTGATTAATTTTATGACCTCTTTTTTAGATCATTCTAGTTTGGTGGATTTTTCTTTGGAGAGAGAAGGGACTACGTGGTTTAATGGATGCTCGTGGGATGATTTCATTGGTAAACGTATTGACATAGTTTTAATCGATCCTTCTCTGCTATCGATGATGGGGAATCTCAAGGTCCAAGCGGAGGATGTTTTGATTTCGGATCATCGTCCAATCTCGATTAATTGGAATTTCGATAATTTCAAAGGGGGTTTCCCTTTTAAGTTCAATTGGGCATGGCTTGATGATGATTCCTTTAACTTTCTGGTTAGAAATCACTTCAAAGATGCACACAGGGATGATGGTATTTCGGTGATGGAATTCTTAACTGTTTCTCTGTGACAATTAAAGTTAAAATTAAGAATATGGGAAAAGACTCTAAAAGAAAAAATGATAAAAGATCTTAAGAGCTTATTGTTGAAATGTTACTTTCAACCACTGTGCAGTATTGGGCCGCTTCTATTTCTTTTTGGAAGGATCCTGACACTAGCCGCTTGCTATTTTGCTAAACAATCAATGTTGAAGACCCTTACATTCTTTCAAAGTTTTGAAAATGGTTGAACAATCTCTGTCCTTTGAAAATAGAGCGATGTATTTGAAAACAGAGCTTTACAAAGAAAAAAAGAGTTTTTCGTTTTTGTACGCGGGCAAGTCTATTTTCCAAGTTTTTATTGGGACAGGTCATAGTGGTCCCCACATTTCTTTTTGAATCGCAATCACAAATGTTTTAAAGTCAAGTGTCTTGTTGATGTCGCGAAGTTCTGATGCGATCATTGCAATCAGAAATTGCAAGTGAACAATGTATCTTCCGCATTCCCATTTGTTATATCATAGATTGATATGTTCCGATGTGATGCGATCATTGCAATTGGAAATCAAAAGTTGTATGTATTACCTCCGCAATATGTTACCACCGATGAAATGTTCTGATGCGATCGGCGCAATCGCAATCGCTCAATCAGAAGTTTTATGTTGGCCCGTTTGCATTGTTGAGTTCCAGACCCGATGAGTGTTTATGAACCAAATTTAATATCTCATCGCGCGTCCATTGCAATCGCAATCACAATTTTTTGATATGGCTAGATTGAAAAGTCAAGTTCCGGACCCGACCTCTTTTATGGGGCGGATTGCAAACAATTTCGGGTTACATTGGAGGCCCGTACCAAGGGGAAAATCCAGACTCGATGGGCAGTTATAGACTAGATTTAATATTTGATCTCGCATCCAAAGCGCTGAAGTCACAACCCAGATTTGTAACGCGATTTATCCAGTTCAGTTTGGTTAATGATTTTTGAAGTCCGACGGAGATATGATATAGTTTTGTTTTGTTTGTTATTTGTTTCAATATTGCGCTATGAAAGGTTTTAACCTTTGATTGTTATGTTTTAATATAAACATATGCGCAATGTAATGTGGGCCCCCGATAGGTTTTAAAATAGATTTCTTTTATATAGTTTGTTGTTTTATGTTTTACATGTTACGACATATATAAAGAAAAGGGCCCGAAAGGATAAATGTAATATATTATTATTACGTAGAAGTGTATGAAAAGTAAATACATATAATGTATTTTTTTTTGTAACACAACAGTGTGATTATTGTGAGACATAGTGTGTTTCGAGAGAAATAGTGAAGTGATTTGGCACTGTGTTTGTAGCAGTCCACACTGTGTAATTCCTCAACAGAGGAAGTTTTGTAACAGTTATTTTTTTATTAATGAAATAGATTTTGTTGTGTGCAAACTCTATCTATCTCCTGTCAAGAAAATTTTAATTTCTCTGTGTTTATAGGAGAGTATCATTCTCTCTAGTTTGTTCTGGAATTCTCAGAAATTCCAACACTTATCAGACGAGACTTCACTAATACTTGTCAAAATTGAGGAGGGCGACTCATCCTATCATCTCTCGTCTCGCCTTAAAACTATTGAACTGGAGCGGAGAAGAATTATATTATTCCAAGAACAATTATGGCACCTTAAAAGCCAGGTTATATGGCTTAAGGCAGGGGACAACAATACTAGCTATTTCCACAAATATGCTAATTGCAGGAAGAAAATAATTTTAATCTGGCAAATTGAGGTAAATGGTAAAACTGTTTATTCAACGAGAGACATTCAATTTAATATGTGACTTATTTTAAAGGTCTTTTTAAAGATAGGGGGGTTAATAAATTCACAGCACAAGTTCAAGCATTGGAATACTTCATGAAAATGTTAAGAGATGTAGAGAACGACAGGTTACAACTCTCGGTGATCATAGGGAAAGTAGAGCGAGTTTTAAAATCTTTCCCTGCCGATAAGAGTCTGGGACCGGATGGATGGACCCCAGAATTCTTCATCCATTTCTCTGACATTCTCCTCAATGATATCATGGAAATGGTGGAGGTTATTCGTTTTTCGGGAAAGTTCTCTAGAAGCATTAACTCTACTTTCTTGGCGTTAATCCTAAAGAAAAAAGTAACAAAATCATTCGAATATTTCTAACCTATTTATATTTGCAACACTTTGTATAAGATTGTCTCAAAGATTATCATGGAAAGATTGAAAGCCACTCTTGCCCGACACATATCCCCTAAACAATCAGGCTTTCTACCAGGCAGGAGCATTCATGATGTGGTTGAAATTATAGAGGAGGTTATGCACTCCATTAAATCTAAGAATTTGGAAGCGAGGGTGATGAAAATCGACTTGAGTAAATCCTATGATAGAATTGATTGGGTTTCTCTCCGACTTATCTTACATACGATTAGTATGGCTTATGGACAGATTGAGTGGATCATGGGTTGTGTTGAGTCTTCCTTCCTGGCTGTCCTAATAAATGGCTCAGCATCTATTTTTTTCCATCCTGGGAGAGGCCTTCTGCAAGGCTGTGCCCTTTCCCCACTTCTATTTATTCTTGTTATGGATGCATTCAGTCTCAATATAAAACATGCAATGGCTCGGGGTGATTTCAAGGGCATCCGAATCTCAAGAATGTGATATATCACACAATTTTTTTCTGGACGATGTCCTTGTTTTTGGGCCTTTGATAAAACATTGTTGGCTGGTCTTAAACTCTATTTTCAGGTTGTTTTGCACAACATCTAGTCTGGAAGCCAATAATGGTAAACATTTCCTATACCATCTGGATGGTTCTGTTGAAATGTTGGAGTTCATTGGCAACCATTTCGAGTTTCGGTTATCTCATTTCGATTTTGGTATCAATTACCTTGGCTTTCACCTAAAAGCCTCCAGATATTTGGCATCGGATTGGTCTTGGATTTTGCAGCGGTATAAGAAAAGGCTACTGGTATGGTCAATCAAATGGCTAACAAGAGGTAACAGACTCATCCTCGTTCAGGCCATATTACAACAAATGTCTGTGTACTAGGCACATCTATATTGGGTAAAGGTTCTTTTCATTTGGCAAAATGGGATCTGATTATAAGGCCCAAAGATTTTGGGGGGTGGGGGGTCTTGGATTTGATTAAATTTGGTCAGACCCTTTTGGTGAAGTCACTTTGGAGGTGTCTCCATATGCCTGGGGTGTGGAAGGAGATTACAGAGTTCAAATAATTTAAAATTAGTCACTAGAGGTTTTATTCATTGAGGAGTACATGCAGAAGTGTAAGGGATTGCATATCTGGACAGGCTTTACTAAAATATGGCCTCATTTCATGGGAAATCTAAGGTGGTGATTCAGTAATGGTGGATAGATCCTTATTGGGGATTTAGGCCTCGGTGATAATCTGGTAATCAACAAAATCAGTAAATAGTTGATTCACTTCCTACACCAAAAAGGGTTATTCTATTTATGTCAGATTTTTCATTGGCAGGATAATTTACCTATATGGAAGTCTGCTAGTTATCTGGTGATTCCAGCTCTTCTTAGGGATGAATGGTTTTCTTACTGTGAGTACTTAAGAGGCATGGGTTTGATTAAAAATGGTAGAAGGGACAGACCTGACTAAGGTGGAACATTAAAGAAAGGTCAAATCGTGATACATGAAACATACCTCGAAATGGTGAAGAAGAAATTGAGGATGCAACAAGTAAGTTGGTTCCGGAGAATATGGAAACTGAAAGTACAATAGAAGATGACCATTTTTTTTTTGGTTGGTTTCGCAAGATAAAAACCTCACTTGGAATAATTTGCAAAAGAGAGGTAAGATGGGACTCGAGTGTTGCTGCCATTGTATGAATGCAGGCGAAACCAACTATCATCTCTTCTATGAATGTAAATTTGCTATGGAAGTAGTGTACTTGGTTAATAAGTAGTTAAAAATTATTGCACCGATCTTTCAAGGTGCCCAAAACTGTTATGAATGGTTGAGCAGTCAAGGGAAATATTTTCGGATAATGCCCATTATATATCACTTGTTTATGCGGATTAGCAGAAATAGATGGTTGTTTGATGGGAAACCAAGTCATCCTTTCTTGGTCAGTGATCAGATTCTACAGCTCTGGGGGGGATCAAAGTTTAAGCAGATAGCTCCAGGGGACCTATCTATGAGAACCAGCGCACATTTGATACTCTATCCTGCAAAGTTTCTTGATGGGGCGTCACAAAATTCTAAGTGTGGATGCGGAGCATGGTTAATGCTCTCGCGTACGTGTCATTATAAAATTCATTGGGCGGGAGGCAATGCTACAAATATGAGGGCGGAATCAATAGCTCTTTGGGAACTGTTATGGTTCGCTTACCACCTCTACATTGACTCGATTTGTGTTTTTGGGGATTCAAACGTCTTAATTGATCATCTCAACAAAGGCACCATTTTGAATCCTAATCAGTTGCAAGGATGGATGGACAGGATAAAAGAGATGCGTTCAAAGTTCTCCACTATTACTTATACCCACATCTACAAAGACAAAAACTCCGAAGCTGACTGGCTATCAAAGCTAGGGCTATCTGACTGATATGGGGGGGTGAATTATGTTCTGTCACATGCAAATGGAGAAAGTGCAAGCAACACAATTATTTTTTTCTAACTTTTTTCATTTCTGCAGGTTAAGGAGCAGAGAATGGCTCTTTTTCCCTCTCTCGGCATATTTTCGCAGGACACAGTACACTGCATCTGGAGCCCACTTGTTTTTTTTGTGACTGAAGTTGTCATCGACATTATCAGAGATTTACAGGGCTTCATTTTTTTGAGGTGAACCTGGATTCTTTGTTTTCCAATGTTCGGATAGAAGGGAGTATGGTATTAGAAGACCTTGCGTTGGCGAAAGGCTTTTGACAATAGAGCTGATAGCATAACAGACTATTTTTTTTTTTTTTTGGTTTTCACCTTTCTCACTTTTTTGGTATCTTAGCATAACTCGACAGAAAAAATATTTGTTTTATGAGGAAAATATAAAGGTTAATGTCGTATGTAGAAAACAGAACTCTGAAAAAAAATGATGTATCTATGAAAAGAATGTTATAAAGTATGAAAACCGTTTTACTGTGTTGGTACAAAATATAAATTAGCTGTTTTTTCTTCTAAAAAAAAATGCTCGTGAAGACCGTTAATCGACCTAAACTCGCAAGCTTCGTTTTTGGGTAACATACAAGTGAAAGAACGAGACTGTAGTCGCGGACGCGGATGCTGCTTTGCAAGATTGCAGTAGCAACGTAATCATCCTTTGGTAGGAAGTAATGGTGATATAGAAAAAATCGATGATGGTCCACTGCAAACCAAAGAGTCCCATTTACTAAATGGAAATAAAGTTGTAAATTGAGAGGACGTAAGAATGAACTTAAACCTACAACAATTCCAATTGGCAAGACAAGTGGACTAAAGACAAGAGAAGCAGTGAAGACAAGTAATGCATAAATTTAATTGGAAAGAATGGTTGACAAATGAACAAGATGATGATGGTTGAGAACTAAATCTCAGCTATCTATTCTTTTATTATTCAATTAAGAATATCGGTTTAACTTTAAATCTAAACCTTATATCTAATTTTTCTCCATCGTAGAATTAAAAATCGGCAAACCCTGTTCTGAAATAGATACACTTAATATTTGTATTTGTCATTTTATTTTTTATTATTAAATTAATAGAGATTTATTAGTTCTCATTTTCAACGGACTGGTTACCATATTCTAAAATTGGATAACTACTATTTTTTTTTTTGTGTTATTTTATATTTTAGGTAGATTGGTGAGTATAAAATTTATTATAATAAATAGAGTTAGGTTTGAAATTAGTTATCTATATAATAAAGAATAAGAATAAATGATTTATGGGTAATAGTTAGTATACATTTCATGAAATTATTTTTAAAATTTATTTTTTTTTACTTTTTAAAATTTATTATTTATTGTGTTAAGCTTCTGCATATCTAGTAGACAATATATATATATATATATATATAATAGATAACAATTAAATAAAACCCATAAACCTATAATTTAGGAAAAATTTTCAGGAGAAAACCTTGTTTGAAAGTGAGAGTGCCAAAATACAATCAAGTAAGATAGCTGGCTTGTGGGCTACTACAACTCATAAATCTTCTTTGCATGCTCTTTCTCTATCGACTCTTAGCTGCTTTTCTCATCTATGGAAGAAAATTCCATCAAATACAATGGAACTTATTTCTTCCTAACGCCACAATTACACCACAACCCAATAGTTTACTATTGGTTAAGTATGGATATTTAAATTCTTCACTAAATTTACAGTATTGAATCTTATAGAGTCTGCTTCATGATGATCACATGGATACCACCTTTTCCATGAATGATGGGGGCTGGCATAACATCCTCTCAAATTATAGTAGTCAAATATGAAGGTCAACTTCAGGGTGGAATAACTTAGCATCCTCTGAGATCATAGTGGTCAAAATATGAAGTTCAAGATCTAGGTGGAATAAATTTTGCATATAGACTTTGATAGAGGTCATTTTTGTGCCATTGAAAAGGTATCTATGTGTAGAATAGTGCTAGGGGTGCACACTTAAGCAGAAAAATTTCACTCACCAAAAAACGCCATTTGATGCCTCTAACTACTTATGGAAGGTTTCATACTACAATTCACTGAAATAGATCTTGCTACTAAAAATGTTCATGTGAGATGATTCTTCACCTTTTACCACTCTGAAATCCTCAATATGGATGAAAAATAATATAAAAATCCAATATGGATCACACCTCCCCATTTTTGGAGGATTTTGTTCCTCAAAAGCTTTTATTGAATGAGGTGAGGTAACTTTTCATCCACCTTCACTCGTGTGTACCATTTATCTTTTCCCGGAAGCTATCATTTCAACCAAATTTTTCAAACTTCATCATGTCATTGCCTTTTTGTTTTGAAGCTCTTATGCAAAATTATATCTTGTGTCAAATCTCCCTAAGCCTCTACCTCGAAATCCTCTACGGAAGGTAGGATTCCTTCCTCTTCTTAATATAACAAGGAAGGATCATATAGTTTCATATTACCTACATTCATCAGCGTGTAAATGTGCATTTATGGGGTATATTTAATCTATAGGAATAATCTCCAACCTTCTCCAATATCTCAAAGGGACTGTATTATTTCTTACCAAGATCCTATAACCTCTCCTCATTCAATATTAACCATACTACATTTCTCACCTTGAACGATATGCCTATTTTATGTTGATCATGCCCCACCCTGAGTTTCCATGTATTTTTCCTGTGACTTATGTGGTTTCTCTTGTGCTTATAGATGTATCTTCCTAATCATTTTGATAAAAAAATTCCCTTGAGGCATGCCCTATAAGATCCTCCCTCACTCATTTATGCCCATAAGCAATATCCCAAGATGAATGTGGAAATTGTCAAAAACAAGTTTCAAATTGGGAGTTACGAGTATAAGTGTGGACTTATTTGTTATAAGAATGTTCTATCGATACCAATTTTTCATTCCAAGTCCTTGGATTCTTTTGATTGTAACCCCTCCAAAGTTGCACCAAAGTCCTATTGACTACTTCTATATGTCCATATTTTTGTTGATGGAATGATATCGACCTCTTTATCTTTATGTCCATATCATCCCATAACTTAGTCCAAAATGCATGGAGAAATATTGTGTCCCTTTCTGAAATAATGCTCCTAATTATCCCATAATTCAAACAAACCTGACCAATGAACAAGTGCACTTCTTATTTCCATTTGATGGTATTTTTACAGGGCATTAAAACACACATCTTGTTGAAGTTGCGAACTACCATGAACAATTGGTTATTTCCTTTCTCGTTCTTTGCTAAACCTCTCAAAAATTCATTGGAAATTCTTTTCCAAATTCGGTATAGGAAAGGGATGACATAAAAATTGTTTACTATGACTAGGATTGTTGGTACAAGAAAGCATGCATCCTCTTATTATCCTATCAACCTCTTCTTACATCTAGGTCTAGCACACATACCTATGAAATTTGGCCATTGTATTCACCACACCAAAGTTTCGTGCAACATTCAAGGTGTGAGACTTTTTAATTTGATGTAGTCACTCACCTTTAATAAAAATACATATGTTATCCATATTGTACAGTAACCCATATTGGATATTGCAGTCAACTATGTTATCACTATCATGCATTTGATTAGCTCTGAAAATACTGAAACACCTCCTTGAAGTCTTCATCCTCTCAATATGCTTCTATGTGTGAATCATAGGTGAATTCTTCCATGCACATAAGAGCTTCCAAATTTCCCATCATTAATATAGATAGCCTTGAAAGCATGTTATCCAACTTGTTTGTGATTATCTTCTTATACTTGTAACTGAATGAAACTTTCCACTTATAATGTTTCGTTTTGTGTAGCTTACTCTAGGTCAACAAGTACTGTAGTGGCTACTAGTGATTTGGTATACAAAGTGGGTTCATGGTTGCTTCTGGAAAAGAAAATTTTGATGAGATAGGTTTTGGTGCGATTGTACCAAGCTCTTGGAGATTGTTTCAAACCATATAAAACTTTCTTCAATCCATATACTTTATGCTCCTATCCTGGCACTTCAAAACCAGGAGGCTGCTCTACATAAAATTCTTCCTGTAATATACCATTTAGGAAGGAAAATTTTACATCAACTTGATAGAATTTCCATTTGTGTTGGGCTGTTGTGGACAAAAATGGTTATGACAGTGTCTGACCTTGATACTAGAGCAAATGTTTCACCATAGCTAACACGAAACTGTTGTGAGAATCTTTTGGCAACCAACATTGCCTTATGTTTCTCAATTATCCCTTTTTCATTTAGCTCGGTCTTATATGCCCATTTTACGCCAATTTTGGTTTTGTCTCTTAGCAGATCAACTAATTCCCAAGTCTGGTTCTTCTCTATGGAAGCAATTTCTTGGTTCATTACATCAACCCAATGTTTTTCCTTAACTGCTTCTTCAAAATGGGTTGGTTGAGTTGAAATAAATGCATACATATTTTGTTGGTCAAATTCATGCTTATGTTCATATATCTCTCTGATACATCTTGTTTTTTGTCCCTCTTCTAAATATTTTTGATCACTGGTTGAATCACTGCTTGATGATGTACCTGCAATATTGGTGACTGTGGTGGATAAAAAGATTTATTTGAAGTTTCATCTACATGATCAAAGAAAGATTTATTTTCCAAAAATTTGACATATCTACTGAAAATAAACTTTTTGGTAATAGGACTGTAAACTCTGTAGGCTTTTGACTCCTAACTATAGCCTACAAATATGCATTTTTCACTCCTATCATCAAGTTTTTTTCTTAGTTTCTTAGGAAAATGTGAAAAAACTACTGATCCAAAAATTCTAAAGTCTGATACATTTACCTTGTTACCATCCCTTGCTTCTTGAGGTACTGTATCTTGAAGAGATGTTGTTGGGTTGAGTACATACAATGTTTTTAGCACTGATTTGACCCAATAGTTGTTTGACAACTTCTTCTCACAAAGCATACATCTCGCCATGTTCATGAGCGACTAATTTTTTCTTTCTGCTACTCATTCTATTGTGGAGTGTATCTTGTAGTGTTTTGCATTATGATTCCTTTTTGTAGAAAAAATTATTTGAAATCATTGGAGCTGTACTCTCCGCCTCTTTTTGATCTGAGTACTTTCAAGATTTTTCCACTCTACTTTTCTGCTTCTACTTTGAACTCTTTAAATATAGAGAAGGTATGTAATTTATTTTTTAAAAAGTACACCCATATCTTCCTGCTAAAGTCATCAATAAATGTCAAAAATTAGAAACTACCACCAATGAATTGTTTCTGCATTGGGCCACATATATCTGTATGGACAAGTGCTAAAGGCTCTTTCACCCTCGAGGATGATGTGGTAAAGATATATCTTTTATGCTTGGATAGGACACAAATCTCACAATTACATTATTTTTTTACTCATAGCAGGGAGAACAATGACTATAGAATTCTTGTGTAGCAAACTTAGACTCTTGATTGGGATGTGGCCATACCTAGAATGCCATAGATGAGTCTCATCTATTCTTGATATATTGTGGAATAAAGATTGTCTGGTATTTTGGCTTCTAAGAGTTAATGGAAACATCCTATTCTTGGTATTTTCAACTTTTGCTATCAATATTTTATGGGGATATTTGTCATATATATAGCATGTGTTATTTTGAAATAATACATCATAGCCATGCTCCATTAGTTTTCCTACACTAATGAGATTATGTTTCTGCTAAGGAACATATTAAACATTAGGGATGTATTTGTTCTAATTTGGTTTAGTAAGAATAGGGACAGTACCCTTTCCTTCATCTTTCATACTTGTACAATCTCCAAGTGTAATCTCTAATGTTATGGAAGTATCCAGAGAAGAAAGAAGATTCTTGTTATCTATCATGTGATTGCTCCATACACTTTCCAGCAACCAAAGATCATCATTGTGTCTGTCTTCTGAAAGATGGCGTGAAAGAAACATCATCTCAGAGGATTATCATTCATTGTTGAAGAGATGGATAATGCCTCTTTGCTGATATGATTGTTTATTTCTATAGTATTGTTCATAATGGCCAAACTTCTCGTAGTAATAACATTGGACACTCAATTTTTTCCATGTTCTAGGTTCAGTTTTGTGGAGGTATCCACTGCTCTGTTGCATGATGATAATCTGATCTGCTATTTCCTCGGCCTCTACCTCACTTCCTGCAACCTCTATATCCTTTGCCTCTGCCTATGTCAAATGACATTTGTGCTTTGAAAGCTTGTTCTATGGAATCTTTTGTCCAGTTGAATCTTGCTTCGTGCACTAGAATTGATCCAGTTAACTGTTCTACTGAGAAAGTTGTAAAATATTATGATTCCAAAATGGTTGTTACAATCATGTCATATTTATTGGGTAGGCTTCGAATGAATTTTTGAATATTTTTCTAATATGCAATGGTTTCGTCAATGTGTTTGATCTGATTGACTATTCCCATGACTCTAGTCATGAACTGATCCACATTCTTGGTGTCAGTTATCTTTAGTGTTTCAAACTGTGATCTCAATGATGGAAATTTAACTGTCTTCACTATATCATTTCCTTGATACACAGCTTGCAAAATATCCCAAGCTTCTTTTACTGTTGACGCACCATTTATCTTGTCAAAGATAGAGTCATTGAATGAGTTTTGTATCCAACATTTGGCTCTTTACTCCTTTCTAAGTTCAGTAGTTGCATTCCTCTGATTATTGGTCATAGCTGCCCATGCTTCGTGGGCCAACTCTACATAGGTGATCTCAAGTGTATCCCAACAATCATGAGCTTGTACAAAAGTTTTCATTCTTAAATTCCGAAACTCATAATTTTTGTCAAACTGATTTGGGGTCTATGGAAAAAAGCTAGAAGAAACCATTATTTCTTTGAATGCTAATATTCACCTTTTTTAAATCTCCTTTAAAAACTTTAATTTTTTTTTTAAATATCCTGAAAAACTTAGAAAATCTCTTAAGAATTGCATCCCTTTTCTTTTCTTTAACGTTTACCAATTTAAAGGTTAAAAAAAAAACTTTTATAATAAAAACTTTTTTTATGAGCTTTCTTACCTTTTAAAAACCTTAATATAAAGCTTTTAAAAATCCTTTGTAGAATATGAATCCTTTATAGAAAATTAAAGGTAGGTATGAAATGATACCTTCACGCATGCGTCATATCACCTACGTATTATTTTTCTTTGGTCAATGAAATTAATGCGGGTGCTTGACTCCCGACCCACGTGAGTCAACCGAAGTAACGTGCATCTTTGTTTTCGAGTTCTGCATTAGTAATGTAGAGAATCCAATAACATAGTGTGTTAGTACAACAAGTATTTTTTTTTTTTTTTAACTTTTTTTTAATCAGATCAAGTACATTCTTTAATCTATTTTTCCTTTGCCTCTGCTGGCTTTTTCGTCCTTTTTTTTGGATTTTTGCACTTCAATAATATTCAAATATTTGGCTCACACTCATGTTTTTGCTCAAAAGTATTATACAACATGGATTCTATCTCTGTTTCTCTCAAGGAGTCTTAATCAGGCTTCGCTATGATACCATGACAAAGAATGAAAGCGAAAAATTGGAGCAGAAATTGCTCTTCTCAATATTCAAATAGAGTTAAATAAATTACATTGTAAACATCAATAATAAATGAGTAGAATAAAAATCTACTAAAACTAAACTATGTCTACAACACTAATTAAATGTAATGACTGATAGTGAAATTAGTATCTCAACACACCTGGATGTTTTGAGCTAAGTCGTTTTGCAAAACAAATGCTCTGATTTATGTTAAGGAATATATTCTCAAGCAATATCATGTTAAACAAATGTCAGATAATTCTGAAAGAAACCATATCCTTGCCGTTAGTTCCTTATGTGAATGTAGCTATGTTCCAAACATACAAAAAAATCTAGCTTTGTTCTAAATAAGATGAATAAAGAATCTCATCTTTGGAATATTTTAATTTATTAGACAAGATAAAGAAAGAATCTTAAGGTTTGGCTTTTTCGAAATTTTTATTTCAAAGTTAGTATTGTTTGTTGTGTTTTTCGGTTTATATCCAGATAAAAATCACACTGAATTGAAAAAAAAGGAGTTGCAGCTCACAGGTGAGTACTGCACCTGGAGACTGCACACAAACAGAGAGATCACTCTACATTCATTAATAAAAAAGATACATCTTTAAGTACATAGCAAATAAGTAGGAGGTTTTAACCAAACTCCTATATTCTAGGAACTAATCCTAAACTAAGGAGGTACGTTACAACAATGTAACCATTTCTCAATTAATATACAAATAATACTAATTATTTACAATTCTCCCCCTTAATGCAGAAAGGATTACCCTGAACTCCTAGCATCCCTCTAAACAATTCAAACTTTATACGCCCAAGAGGCTTAGTGAAAATGTCAACCATATTGTCACAAGTTTTACAATATTCAACAAATATTTCCTTTGACTGAAGTTTCTCTCGAACAAAATGGAACTGAGTATCGATGTGTTTGGTATTTTTATGAAATAATGGATTGTATGCTAGCTTGATGGTACTCTGATTTTCACTTTTGACGATAGTTGATTCTTTCTGTTCTTCTCCTACATCATTGAGAAGTCTTCTCAACCAGATAGCCTCACATGTGGCTACACACAATGCATGGTACTTAGCTTCACATGAAGATAAAGCTACAGTGCTTTTCTTTTTGCTGCTCCATGCTATGACCCCGGATCCAATGTGTGCTGAATGCGTAACCTAAGATAGACCTTTGATCATCCGAGTTACCTGCCCAATGCGAATCTAAAAATCTGCTATAACATCATGTTGGGTGTGGAGCTGATTATCTTGTTTACTTTGTATCCATGACATTGGACCCCTGTGCCTTAAAAAGGGGCGGCAACGACCGCAGGAGTGTCATTGCCAAAGGGGTCCGAGGGCAGCGCCCCCGAAGCTAAAAACGGATGTAAAATTGCCTTGTAAAAGTATAGTAATTTCTAGTCAATCTGGGCCGTTCATTAGGCAAATGATCTGACGGTAGAAGTTATGTTTAGATTAGGGTTTTTTGCCCTAGAAGGCAACCTCCTTGTATATATGGGGGCATTGTATTACGGCTGTGTATTATGAGTGTATTCTCGGAGCGAGAAACAGAGAGGGAGACTGTGAGAGAGAACAGAGGATATTACAGCGGATCTGCTGTAGGTTTTGTCTCTTCATTTTGTTGGATAATATAAAAGGAAGGACTGGCTGTTCGGGGTGGACGTAGCCCAAACTGGGTGAACCACGTATATCTGTGTGTCTCTGGTTTTATGTGTTTTGTGTGCTTGTATTTTCCGCATATTTTATGTGTTTCATTGCTCTGTAATATTTAAATTTCTAACAAGCTTGGTATCGGAAGGCCGAAGGTATATTTGGGCGATAAAATCGCGGGAAAAAGGGTTCTGGATGAAGTGGGAGCAATGGCGGAAGATGCTAAGTTTAGGGTCGAGAAATTTAACGGCCAAAACTTCCCACTGTGGAAGATGCAGATGGAAGATTATCTGTATCAGAAAGATCTATACCTACCATTGAGCGGAAAATCAAAGAAGCCGATGTCCATGACAGACACGGAATGGAACATTCTCGATAGAAAGGCACTCAGAACAATATGGTTGTGCCTTGCGGCGTCAGTTGCCTTCAATATTTCGAAGGAAACAACAACATAGGGTTTGATGCAGACGTTGGTGAAACTATATGAAAAACCCTCGGCCTCAAACAAGGTATTTCTTATGAAACGACTATTTAATATGAAGATGTCGGAAGGTGGATCTGTTGCAAACCATTTAAATGAATTTTGCAAACCATTTAAATGAATTTAATACAGTTACCAGTCAGTTAAGTTCTGTAGGGGTAAACTTTGATGATGGAGTTAGAGCTCTGTTGTTCTCGTGCTCATTGCCAGAGAGTTGGAATGGTTTAGTAATGGCCATTAGTAACTCTGTCTCTGGATCTAGTACTTTAAAGTTTGATGATGTTGTTGGTGCTATACTTAGCGAGGAAATGCGACGGAAAAGCTCCGGTGAGACATCAGGTAATGCTTTGAGTGCAGAGTCTAGGGGAAGAAGAATGGAAAGAGGAAAGAGCTCGGGATATCACAGTAAATCAAGGAAAGGTAGATCCAAGTCCAGATCGGGGATAGTGTGCTGGAATTGCGGAAAGAAAGGACACCTAAAGAAAGACTGTAGATCTCGGAAGAGAAAAGAAGGAGACACACAGCAAGAAAACAATCATGAAGCAAATGTGACAGGTGATGTGTTACAAGATGCTTTGATTCTTTCTTTCGAAAATGTTGCTGATTCTTGGGTTGTAGATTCGGGGGCTTCATTCCATGCCACACCTGATCAGAAATATTTTCATGACTATGTCCAAGGAGATTTTGGACAAGTTCGTTTGGGTGATGATAAACCCTGTAAAATTGTTGGAATGGGTAAAGTTATTGTAAAACAACAGAATGGAAACCAATGGCTGCTAAAGGAGGTAAGGCATGTTCCAGATCTGAAGAAAAATCTGATTTCAACAGGGCAGTTAGGCGGTGAAGGTTGTGTGACAACTTTCACAGATAAAACTTGGAAGGTCACCAAAGGAGCCCTGGTAATAGCAAAAGGTGAGAAGGTTGGTACATTGTATTTATGCAATGGTATTTCTAACTATGTTAATGCTTTAACTTCCAAAGGAGCAGATGCAGCATTATGGCATCATAGGCTCGGACACATGAGTGAGAAGGGAATGAAGATTCTTCACTCAAGAAATTTGTTTCCAGGTTTGAAGAATGTTGATTTTGATTTCTGTGAAAATTGCATTTATGGAAAACAAAAGAGAGTCAGATTTCTCAGAGTTGGGAAAGAAAAGAAGAGCGAAAAATTGGAGCTTGTGCATACGGATGTATGGGGACCTGCTCAGGTATCATCTCTCGGTGGCTCTCGTTATTATGTTACTTTTATTGATGATGCAACTAGAAAAACATGGATTTATTGTATTCAGAATAAATCTGATGTATTTGATACTTTCAAGAAATGGAAAGCTTTGGTTGATATTGAGACAGGAAAGAAGTTGAAGCATCTCAGATCAGACAATGGAGGTGAATATTGCAGCAAAGAGTTTGATAGGTACTGTTCAGAGCATGGAATTCGTAGAGAGAAGACAGTTCCAAGAACACCACAAGAAAATGGTGTGTCAGAAAGGATGAACAGAACAATCATGGAGCGTGCAAGGTGCATGAGATTGCATGCGGGATTGCCTTTACAATTTTGGGCAGATGTTGTAGATATTGTTGTTTATCTAATAAACAGAGGGCCTTCAAGTTCCTTGGATGGTGGTATTCCAGAGGAAGCATGGACAGGTAAAAAGGTAAACTAGTCTTTTTTAAAGCCTTTTGGTTGTGAGGCCTTTGTCCATATTAATAAAGAAAATAGAACAAAGCTTGAGGCAAAATCAAAGAAATGTACCTTTATTGGATATGGTGCTAATGATTTTAGTTATCGCTTATATGATTATGAAAATCACAAAATCATTAGGAGCAGAGATGTAATATTCAATGAAAAGGTCTTGTATAAGAATCAGTTGCAGGAAAAGAAACAGGAAAAAGAAAGTAAGGAATACACGGTTCTTGATGAGATAACTGAAAAAGTAAAGGTGCCTGAAAATAATAATAATCAACAACCACAGCAACAACAACTACCACAACAGCAACAGGCACCTCAAACACCTGAAAGTGGTGTTAGAAGATCTACCAGGATAAGTAGACCCCCTGAACGATACTCTCCTTCATTATATTATTTATTGTTAACTGATTCTGGTGAACCTGAATGTTATGAAGAAGCAATGCAGGTTGAAAGCAGGAAGAAGTGGGAGCTAGCCATGGAAGAAGAGATGGACTCCTTAATGCATAACCAGACTTGGGACTTAGTGAGGTTGCCTGCAGGTAAAACTACATTGCAGAATAAATGGGTTTACAGGCTGAAGGAAGAAGATGGAGGAAAACAGAGGTACAAAGCTAGACTTGTGGTGAAGGGATTTGCACAGAAGAAAGGTATTGATTTTGATGAAATATTTTCTCCTATTGTTAAAATGAATTCAATCAGAAGAGTACATAGAAAAGGTGTTGAAAATATTTAATATGCAGAATGCAAAACCAGTTAGTACACCTTTTGCTAGCCATTTCAAAATTAGTAAGGAGATGTGCCCAAAGACCCAAGAAGAAATGGACTATATGTCTGAAGTTCCAGATGCATCAGCAGTTGGAAGCTTAATGTATGCAATGGTCTGCACAAGGCTTGATATTTCACATGTAGTGGGAGTTGTAAGCAGGCATATGAACCGTTCCAAGAAAAGAACATTGGATGGCAGTAAAATGGATTCTCAGATATTTGAGAGGTACCACAAATCAAGAATTATGCTTTGGTGGTTCAAACATTTCTCTGTCAGTGATATGTTAATACAAGAGTATAAGGCATGGATGATAGGAGGAGCATCATAAAGATATGTATTTTCATCGTAGGTGGGTTTTGTTCATGTTAGGCCTAAAAATCCAAAGTGTAGTTTCTTCACTTTCAACAATGTAATAGCACATGTTGGGTTGCGTGTTCAGAAGATACATAAGAAATGACGACAGCAAAGTGTTTATGATGAACGGGTAAGAATGATGAGTGGGCAACACTATACAAAGGATATGCCAAAGTGCTATTCATCTCTGCAAAGAACCTTGATTTCATTCCAGACTAAACACATACATCTCAAGTACCATTTGTTGCATGGCCGAATTGGAAGATGGAGACTTGAAGTCAGAAAAGATACACACTAGCCAAAATCCTGCAGATATGCTAACAAAAGTTGTAACCAGGGAGAAACTGAGAACATGCTCAGTTTCAATTGGTCTTCAAGGATGACGATGAAGATGAGAAACAGCCAGGTCCAAAAGAGGAGTCATTGTCCAGCAAATGAAGCAGCGATGGAGTTGCTACAATCAGTCTCCAAGTGGGAGATTGTTGGGTGTGGAGCCTGATTATCTTGTTTACTTTGTATCACAGCATTGGACCCCTGTACCCCGAAATTTAATCGCTGCCGTGGGGGTCCAGGGGGGGGCGGCAGTTACTTCTCGGAGTCTCCCCGCGGGTTCAAAAGGGCCGCCCCCAAAGTTAAACAGAGTGTAAAATTTCCTCGTAAAAGTATAGTAATTTTTAAATAATCTCGTCGGCCATTAGGCAAATGATCCGTTCGTAGTAGTTATGTTTGTATTTGTAGTTTTTTCCCCGTGAAGGAACCCTTGTATACATGAGGGCATTGTATCATAAGCAGGATGTTGAGTGTATTCTCGTAGCGAGAAACAGGGAGGTAGGACCGTAAGAGAATGAGGAGGGTTGCGCGGATTCACTCAGAGTGTTTTGTCTCTTCATTTTGTTTTGACAATATAGAGGAAGGACCTGGTCGTTTCCCGGTGACGTAGCCCAAACCGGGTGAACCACGGGATATCTCTACTCGTTTTATGTGCTTTGTGTGCTTTATTTTTCCTGTGATATTTTATGTGTTTCATCGTTTCCGTAATATTTAAATTTTTAACACACGATAAAGTCATGGTATAAAATACCATAATTACTAGTACCACTAAGATACCTCCACATGATTTTTGCTGCGACCCAGTGACTTTTGAGTGGTTTAGACATAAACTGGCTCAACATACTAACAAAGTATGCCAAATCTAGTCTAGTTGTAGTAAAATATATTACACTCCCAACTAGCTGTCTATACATAGTGGCATCCACCTCTTTAGTGCCATCGTCACTGCACAACATTCGATTCTGCTGCAATGGTGTTGCTGCTGATCTACACTACTCCATTTTGAACTTTTCTAGCAGACTTATGGCATACTTACCTTGAGTAAGAAAATTTTGTCCAGAATCTCTCCATACTTCCAGCCCTAAACAATAATGGAGATTTTCAAGATCTTTCATTTCAAACACTTGTGACATCTGCCTTTTGATTTATTTGATCAGATTATCAGCATTCCCTGTTATAATCATATCATCCACATACAAAGAAATCAAAATAATTTTCCTCTGTTTATTAAACTTGGTATATAGATTTGGATCATTCATGCTCCTATGAAAACCATGATGTACAAAGAATGAATCGATCTTCTCATACCACGACTCGGGTGCTTGTTTTAAGCCATATAGTGCCTTTTTCAATCTACAAACAAGATGTTCCTACCCCTTCTTAACAAACCCTTCAGGCTGAACTAAATAAATTTCTTCTTTCAACTCACCATTCAAAAATGCAGACTTAAAATCTAGCTGGTGTAGCTCCCACTTATGCTTTGTTGCTAAAGAAATTAGCATTCTAATGGTGTTTAATTTTGCTACAGGAGCAAAGGTGTCATCGAAATATATTCCCTTTTGTTGTGAGTAACCCTTTGATACCAGTCTAGATTTAAGATTTTCTATACTCCCATCTGCTTATATTTTAGGTTTATACAGCCATTTACATACTATGGGTGTTTTACCTTCAGGAAGTTCAACTAAATCCCAAGTATGGTTTCTAATAATTGATTCAATTTCCTGATTCATTGCAGCCCTCCATGCATCAGATTGACTTGCTTCTTTATAATTTGTGGGTTCTACAATGTTTAAAATGTTTGTCATTAAAGCATAGTCTCTCAATCTGGATGGTAATCGAGTCTTCCTACCTGATCTCCTTGGTAGGGGACTTACCTCTAGTCCGTTAGCTTCATACTTATACGGGCTCGCATCATTGACTACATAACTTGTTTCTTCTTCTTCTTTATGCTCCTCCTCTTGATCGTCCTTGTTGTTTTCTTCCATTAATAATGGAATGTGCCAATCATTATTACTGTCATCCTTTCCTTCCTCAGCCTGTTCACGAAAATGACATCTCGGTTTGAAAATACCTCATGAGTCGCAGGATTAAATAACTTATATGCTTTAAACTTAGTGCCATATCCAACAAAGATACATTTCATGGCTTTAGGATCTAACATTTTTCTATCCACCTTGGGTATATGGGAAAAAGCTTTTGACCCAAATACTCTTAAATGACTCACTACTGGTTTGAATCCAAATAATGCATCAAAAGGGGTTTTGAAGCCAAGATATTTAGTAGGACTCTTATTCTTTAAATAGACAACAGTATTAATGGCTTCCGCCCAAAAACCATTTGATAGACCCTTACCTTGAAGCATGCTCCTTGCGCACTCCACAAGAGTTCTGTTCTTTCGTTCTGCCACTCCATTCTGCTGTGGTGTGTGAGGCACTGTAAACTATTGAACAATCCCATGATATCTACAGAAAATCATGAACTCTCCCAGCCTATATTCTCCCCCTTGATCTGAGCGGAGAATTTTTATGCATTTTCCTGTTTGTTTTTCTACCATAGATTTAAACTCTTTAAAATATTGAAAGGTCTGACTCTTTTTACTCAAAAAATATATCCAAGAGAATCTAGTGCAGTCATCAGTAAAAAAAAGGAATTAATATGCACCACCCAATGACCTAGTCTGCATAGGTCCGCATATGTCAGTGTGCACCAGCTCTAGAATATCTCTTTCCTTTCCATTAACATGTAAAGGCAGTTTTTCTCTATGCATTTTCCCTAATGCACATCCATCACAATCCAAATGAACATCATGGAAAACAGGGAGTCCATCGACCATACCTTTTCTCTGAAGTAGAATGAGGTCTTGCAAATTAAGATGACCGAATCTCTGGTGCTAGAGGTTTTCGGTTGTCGATCCTATTGCAACCATGGCTTGTTGTGGCATGATTTTCACATCTAGTCTGTATAGGCTCCCCACACGCACTCCTGTTGCAAAAATTTCCATCTTGATATCCTTTATGACACAGTCGGTCTTGAAGAATTGAACTTGCATGTCTTGATCAGTTATCATAGATACAGAGATCAAGTTTTTCTTAATTTTGGGCACATACAATACATTCTTAAGATGTCTAATGTCACCACTAGGTAACTTTACTGAAATATCACCATACCCTTTGATTTCATATCCGCTATCATCTCCTAGATAAATTTTCGACCCACATGAAGTTTCTTCAAGAAATTCAAACCATTCCTTCTTACTTTTCATATGTTAGGATGCACCAGAATCGACATACCATATGTCGTCCTCATCTCCCTTAGAAGCTGAAAGGGCACAATCAACTGCAAATAGTCGAAGTTCATGACTATGGTCTTCATCCTCCTCAACAAAGTACCCTTTGTGCTTTCTTTGTTTATTCCTTGCTTCGTCTGCCTTCCTATTATAACAATCTTTAATCTGATGGCCATTTTTTCCATAGTAAAAACATCTCTTGCTGGGAAAATTGTTAGTAGACATACCTTTAAATGGTCTCTTTTGAAACGTGTTGGATCCTTTCTCCTGCTGTTGTTGCTGTGGTTACTGTTGCTGGTGTGGCTACTTCCCTCTATACTGTCGCCTTTTCGCCATCAGAGCAAGATCATTTCTTTGTGATTTCAAATTCTGTCGCCGCTCTTCTTCTTGTAGCAAAATCCCTGTCAATTCTTCAAATGCAGGGGCTTTCTCCCTTGCTGCCAATCCTGTAATAAACATCTAATATTCGTCTTTCATTCCATTCAACGTGATCATGACCAGATCAAAATCGGACACTTTTTCTCCAATATCTCCCAATCTGTCCTTCAGGTCTTTAACTCTAGCAATGAATCCAGCAGCGGACTCATTTTCCTCCATCTTCATCGCAAATAGCTTGCCTTTAAGTGACAAAACACGATTTTTATTTTGTGTCTGGTATAGGTTCTTGATTGTCGTCCAAATATCACTGGACGATTTGCTATCTCTAATATGTGGGATAATATTGTCCTTGATGGACATCTTCAGTATGAATTTTGCTTTGTTCTCCTTTTTATCGCAGTCTTGTTCTTGTGCAGATGTTCCTGTTACCAAATTTGGTCTCGGCTCATTTCCTATGACAATCGACCACGCATTTGCACTTTCAAGTAATGTCTATATCTTGAATTTCCAATTGGTGAAATTAGATCCATCGAGTTTTCTAGACTCGTGGAGATACAATTCTATGCTGCTATTCATACTGGACTGATAAAATTTCAGATCTTCCGATCAGTAATTCTACCCAACTGAATAATTACAGGATACAGTAAAAAAAATTAATACATACCAGATCCTGACCACTGATCTGCCACCAATCCTGAAAAATTCGTAACTTTAACGTGCCACCACCGGGCAAGTCCGATCTGCCACCACCGGGAAAATCTAGAACTTCAATGTGCCACCACCGGGCAAGTCCGATCTGCCACCATCGGGCAAAGTTGGAACTTCAATGTGCCACCACCGAGCAAGTCCGATTTTCCACCACCGGGAAAATCCGGAACTTCAATGTGCCACCACTGGGCAAGTCCGATCTGCCACCACCGGGCAAATCCAGAACTTCAATGTGCCACCACCGGGCAAGTCCGATCTGCCAAAGTTGCAGATATTTCCAAAGAGAAAGAGGTTGGTGATTTTCTTAGGGTAAAAATTCGCGCCCAAATCAAAATTGATGTATGTCCCGAAGCTGGCATGGGTATGGCTTGCACCTCTGTGCCAATGGCGTATTTCGGCGTGTTGGCGTGGGTATGGCCCTCACAGTAGCACCAATTTTTCTTCTTGGCACGACTGAGAGCGAAAAAAAACACGCCAACCCTTTGCTCTTCTCAGAGACGATCAGTCATCTGAGACCTATGAGTCAGGCGTTGCTGCAATCCACCTGCTCCTACAGACATGAAGCTCCTGTGAGCACAAAGCTCCTATGTACACCTCAACCACTAAGGCTCTGTAGTCAATAAAGCTAAAAAAAAAAAAATCAAGCTCCCCCTACTCTGTGCTCCGATACCAAGATAAAAATCACACTAAATTGAAAAAAAGGGAGTTGCAGCTCACAGGTGAGTACTGTACCTGGACACTGCACACAAACGGAGAGATTACTCTAAATTCATTAATCAGAAAGATACATCGTTAAGTACATAGCAAATAAGTAGGAGGTTGTAACCAGACTCCTATATTCTAGGAACTAATCCTAAACTAAGGAGGTACGTTACAACAATGTAACCATTTCTCCATTAATATACAAATAATACTAATTATTTCCAACTTATCCATCTTCTCATTATTCAATATTTAGTATGGAAATTTGATGAGAGGAGTTGGAAATATTAAATTTGTTTTTGAAATTAAAAGTTCAAAGAAAATGGTAAAAGTATTAATGGTTCCAATTGAGATATTACTTTGGCATATGGCTTGGTCGGTTGAATCTATTACTATTACTATTGGATAGGTTAATGCAACTAGGTTATTTATTGACCTAATCCACTAAATCTAAGCCAAAACCTAATTGGCGATTTTAATTTTTAATATCATCATGGAAATCAAAATTCCGTCGAATATAGATAGACTATATATCCCAGAACTTCCTGAGCCCCTTACCCAACCATCCTGAGCAGTGGAGATCATAGAAAACGAGCGATGCATCACTATTGTAATGCCATAACGTAGTGGCTAATATTTTTCACTGAATACTATAGAAGAAGAAGAATGTTAATGTTGGGATGATCATTTATCTATAATTTTTGGGTCTATCATTATGGTGGAATATAAATCTCATATCTTATTGTTTTAATAATTTACTATTTTTAATATGTGGTTATTGGAAAAATTGATAAATTATTCGAGCATTATTAGAAAATTTTCATTAGAATGATCAAAAATAAATTTGAGTTAATTAGAATTAATTGACCATAAAAAATTAGGCTTATGCTTAAATGGTTAGATCCTTGAGCTAAAAGGCTCATCCTACAGTTGTATAATGCTATCAATGCTCAGTTTATGTTTCTTTTAAAATAAAAATAAAATATTCTCTAAATAAAGAAGCACTTGATAAGGTAGATCTTAGTAAATGGATGGCGTTATTCGAAATTCTCAGTGATATTTGGAAGATATGAGTACTGTTAATAAATAAGGGAAAGCTAATCCCGATCTCAACTGACCATGAAGAGGAAAGGATGAAGGATAGTGCATCCTTTTTCGGTGTCTAGTTGATATCCTTGGATGATGCGTTTAACTACCTTCGTTTTCTTTTGAATCTGAAGAAATATGAAAATGAGGACAGGGTGTAGTTGACACAAAAGTTAGAGAAGAGGCCACACTTGTGGTCACATAAATGGTTATTACTCGACATCAGACTCACTTTGATCAAATCCGTTTTACAAAGAATTTTCATTTATTGGATGAATATATTTGAATTTCCAAAGGGTATCGTAAACAAAATCAATTGCACCATTTCACATTTTCTGTTGGCTGGTACTAGTTCCGATAGGTAAATCAACCTTGTCCAAATGGAGGTGTTGCAAAGATAGGCTGATGAAAGTGGATGGGGCTTCAATGACTAAAAATGTTTTAATATGTCCTTATTTATAAAACAAACTAGAGGGAAGTGTGCAACGATGTATTGCGGCATCGGATAATCAAAGTTAAATACCTTAAGAACTATGATCTACATGGATGGATAAGAGAGGGAGTTCCTAATCCTAAGAAGATTCACAATCATAGACAAGCCTACTGCAAACCAAATATTGGTTCCTTGGGAACTTGAAATGGGAGATAGACTAAGGATTTATTCCAGAAATCAGAATCGGTGCTCTATTTAGTGTGGAAGGTAAGCATACTCTATATTTTATCCTTATTACCTTTACAAAATATTTGGGTGTACATGTCCTGAAGGATATACAAAATAATCTCGAATGTACTTCACATCTAAATTTTTGAAAAGATGCAAGGGAACTAGGACCGCAAGGTATTTTAGCAGAAGAATGGAAAGTCTATATATTACAATTGAAGCTTGCAGGGATATTATGGACTCTAAAGGAGGACTCACTGACATGGATTGGTGGTTTTCATAAAGGGTAGGTTAAGGTATACGATGCATTATCAATCATTAAATAGGTTAATACACCATATCAATGCTACAATTGGTTCAACATTTCATGGAGATGGAACACTCCCGATAAAGTCAAATTTTTTCATATGGTTGGTCATGGTGGTTCACAATAGAATTATGACATTGGATAACTTTGAGATAACTTAATTAAGATGGGTTTATAATGCCCTCGAATGTATGGATTATGTATGGAACACATAGAAGATGTTAACCGCCTTTTCCTGCAAAGTCTTTTCTTGATTTTGGTGTAGTTCACGGTGCTCAATTTGTTGAATATCAGAGAAGATTGGGATAGGTCAAACATTAGGGTATATCTATGGCAGTGGTTTCTGGAGTATAAGAATCACAAGACATTGCCCCATTTTTTTCCCATGGGGCATATAGAGGGAAACAAATGTGTGCATCTTTGAGGAGGTGAAATGAGATGTGAGGAGGACAAGAAACCTCCAAACATTTGGTGCCCAAGGGATCTCTAGGTTTTATATCTAGTAGGCTTTTTCAATGGGGCGATATAATTTGGGTCATGTGCAAGTAAGATGGCCACACACAAGGAGTGTTCTACCTCTTCCATTGGTTTAGTGGCAAAGGAAAAAATACAAGGGAAGAACTTCTTTCACTATGGGGAGTCTTATATTAATCCAAATGGCTTGAACTAGAGGATATTCTAGTTTGTGGAGACTAAAAGATAGTGATAGAATGGGAAAACCAAAGATATAAACTGGAGACTCCTAAGCTTTCTAATTGGAAGAAGAGGATTATGGTGTTCATCAATGATTTCAAAAGGATTTTTATATCACGAAGTTTACAATGTAGACTCAGGGATGATCAGCTTCTAGATATTTGGAAAAGAGAATGATCAACTTCTAGGTATTTGGAGAAGGGTGCTTAGAGAAATCTGGTCAAATCATGTTATGACAGAACATGTTTGGTTTCAAATTCAAATGAGATAAATAGTTCCATTTCTGAAATATGCTCATATAGAAATACTTTGTATTCTATTTTATTTTATTTTGACATTTGTGAAGTAGTAACATTCTAGTAAAAAAGACAAACTAGAAATCACAATCATAGAGGTAGTCACGGTGAAGAATTGAGAATTAGAAAAGGTTCTAAAGACACGAAAGTAAAATTATGTGATTTTCTATGTAGATACAAGTGGACAAAACATATGCATATATAATTGCTTTTTAAAATGAAAAATAATTTTTTTCCCTTTAAAAGAAAACCAATAACTAATAACTAGAAGACTACTTGCAACATTTTGCTTATTGGGACACATATGCTGTTCAACGTTTAAACCAGAGAAATTTTAGTTTGATGGAATGGAGTGTCGGAGTCCGTAATTATAGGGGAGGTGCCACAAAACTACTTTTCAGTGCAAAGAAAACCCATTTAAAAAAAAATAACTAGTAGACAACTTACAATATTTTGCTTATCCAGACACGTGCTCTTACAATAACTAGGATACTACTTACAACATTTTTCTTATTGGGACACATGTGCTCTTACAAATACTACTTACAACATTTTTCTTATTGAGAGACATGTGCTGTTACAATAACTAAAAGACTCCTTACAACACTATGCTTATTTAGACACGTGCTCTTCAACGTGTAAACCAGAGAAATTTTAGTGTATGGAATGGGGTGTCGGAGTCCGTAATTATAGGGGAGGTGCCACAAAACTATTTTTCATTGAAGAGAAAACCCATAAACGACATGCCCACTTTTTTTTTTTTAAATGTTCTTAGATTTTGAACTCGTGATTTGTTTATACTTACATAACTAAATTTAAAAATCGTTTGGATTTTCGAACTCGACTGTCTGGAATTATTGAGAATTTCTAGGAATACGATAATATAAATAATGGTAGGCAAATAACTCTGGTCAGCATTTCAATTTTCAAGCAATGAGAGATTCTGTGGGTTCAAGTCCGAATTTTATAACGACGACATTTCCGTCTCACATGTAAGGCCGTGTAGTATGTACGGTCTGTGAGAGGTATCAAATATTACATTTAGATCACGTAAGCGACTAGTTCATTTCGACGCCTATTTCTTTCCGCGCCCATTTCTTTCCAAGAGTACGCCATCTCAGACATGAATTATGTATGTTCTGTGAAGTTGTAACTAAATCTCACTTTACCTCACAAACTCAAAGACTTAAAATTAAAATATATAGGACATGATCAAGTATTTTTAACATATGATAACTGTATCGGCTAGACTAAGAAATTCCAGGTTGTTACTTTCGTTCGAGATCTAGTTACCTACGAACCACTCAGTTATAGATTGCAAAATAAATGGGTAAAGATATTATCTAGTTGACGTGAATATAGGCAGGCATATAGTCAAGCCTCTTTACACGCAAGAATTTGATTGGTTGATTGCAAATAAATGGGTAAATATATTACCTAGTTACGTTAATAGGGAAGGCATTTAGTTAAGCCGGTTTACATGCAATAATTTGATTGATTGATTGTAGATTTTGGAATGTTATAAATATTAGTTGGCGTGAATAGGACAGGTATATAGCTGAAACTTGAAACCTGTCTGCATGTAACAATTTGAACTTAATTGGATTGATTGTAGATTTTGAAATAGTGTAGAAATTTGATTGGGATAACTCAAGTCAAACAAATATTCCAAAATCTGTACGTGACAATGTATCTGGTCAAATACACTGTATAGGTTCAAATTGGATTGATTGTAGATTTTGAAATAGTGTAGAAATTTGATTGGGATAACCCAAGTCAAACAAATATTCCAAAATCTGTTACACGTGACACAGTATCGGGCCAAATACATTGTATAGCAGATGAATTAGCGGCCATAGTGAGTTACAAATTACAACACCCGCAACAAATTTGAGCGTGATGATTTGATTGATTGTAGATTTTGGAATAATGTAGAAATTTCATTGTTATAAGGTAAATCAAACAAATAGTTGACTTAGTTCAGTATCATCACATTATTTAGCTTCCCACAAAGCCATCACATTTTTAAAATATTCCAAAAACTACCATTCACACTGAGATGGGCTTTCCATGAAAATTACTTCAACATTGGAGTCTTTAACCCAGGAACTCATGAATTCTTCCACGTGGCACAGCATCTGGCCAAATACAGTGTAAAGCACATGGATTACCGGCCACAGTTACAGCTTACAAGTTACAACTAAGAACACCGGCAAATTTCGGAATCAGAGAAATCAGAATAGGTTGCCAGAGAGTCTATTGACCGAAACGAAAATCATTGAGGGGAAAATCATGAAATATGATTATCTTCCGGCTCTCGAGATTTTTTGGTGGATTTGGTGGATTTTTTAATTTAATTTACTCAGAATAAACAAGAATTTGTTCAAATTATAGATTAATGTTATAAATTAATCTTATAAGTTAAGTTTGAATTTGAACTCTCTACACTTTAAATGGGTTTTAAAGATTTTTAGGTGCGAAATTAAAATTATAAGTTAAGTTTGAATTTGATCTCTCCATACTTTAAATTCGCTAGAGCTTTTTAGGTGCTGAATCCATAGATTCAAACAGAGGTGTTGTAGGAAAGTTATTTTTCTTGATAGATTTTTTTTTTTTTTTAATTTGATGAAAAGAATGTTTGAATTGTTTTTTAAACAGTAGAAATAAATTTAACATTATTTAACATTATTTAACATTATTAACATTTTACAATTACAACTCACATTTCTCAAAATTTTTGCTAAAAATTGTGAAATCATATTTAAATTTTTACTAATTTCGTAACGAATTTGTAACCTCGGTAACCTAGTCTTAAATCAAGGGCCCCTAAAGACTGAATGAAATCGTCCAAATACACGTTCTTCGCATATTCGAACAGCCCACGCTTTCCAATAAAAGTGATTGTCATAAAAACAAAATATCAAAGGTCACTAAATACTCAATGAAATCTTCCAAATACACGTTCTTAGGATATTCGAACAGCCCACGCGTTTCAATAAAAGTGATTGACATACAAACAAAATGCCGGCCCCAAAACATGCGAAAGAGTTGAACCAAAATGCGGGCGACAAGACATGCGAAAGAGTTGAATCAAGGTATTTGTGTTGTACGGAATTAAATTTGAACTCGTCCAAGCCCTTCCCAACGGGTTAGGTTACGTCCACGTCCAAGCTTATATTTTCAAATTTAAATGTTCATAAACTCTAATATATATAAAGCATAATATTAAAAGCTTTATATATTTGTCACATTACATTATTTAAATCCATTGGTCTACAAAGTCAGATTATCAAACTAAATCTCACTTAAATTAATTACTCTACAAATCAGAACTTTATTTAAATCAATTGGTTTACAAATGCAGATTAGCTTAACTAAATCTCACTTAGATTAATTACGCTACAAATCATGGAAAAACATATACTTCCGCATATCCATAGTATGCTACAAATTTGTTATGAAAAAACCTTACCTATGTGTTCTTAGTATGATGTTAATATATTAGAGTTAAACAGAAATAAAAGAGTGACAGCAGAAGCAGGCAACTGACTGTCGAATGCTTAGAGCAGCTTCTCATGGTATCTGTAATGCAATACACCTTTACTACTCTTAAGACTTAGTAAATTTTTTACTAGCAGTTGTACAAAAAGTGTAAAGAGAGGCTGATAAGATTGTAAAATTGTGTTAATTTCAAAGATGTGTATAATTGAATTCAACGTCCCAATATTATTAGTGTTTCAAATGATAATACAAGACTATTTAAATAAAAAAATGAAAAATACAATGTCAACCCATTAATTGATAATTGATTAACTTTGTACTGTCAATATGAAAATAACACAATGAAATTGAGAATATAGCTTAATTTCCTCAAATAAATAAAATGTTTAACTTAATTACTTAATTGGATCAATGGATAGTTATAGAAATGGAAGAATATAAATCTAAGCTAGTTCAATGAAATTGTTAAATATTTCATTTTAAAATATAATTTTACTTATTTAAAATATAATTTTACTTATTTATATAATTTCAAAAAATAAAAAATTGACACCTTTAATTAAATATGAAATTATCCGAAATAATAACAAAATAGTGAATTTAAAAATTACATTGATTCAGTTGCTTGAAACTACATGATTGAATTGACTCAAAACCTCTAAAAATAGATATGCTAATCTTAGTTCACACATACATGATTGACACATTCTAAATTACAACTCTAGCACGATTGCCACATCTTAAATTTAGATTATTTATAAATTGTCTAAAACTTCATGCTAACTGAATGTCACTTAGAGATATTCTAAAATATTATGTAGAGATTAAATCCTTAAGTCACTAATAATTAAATTAAAATTATAAATCCCTATTCCAAAATAAATACACATGCCAATATAATTAAATATCAATTTATATTAATTTAAAAAATAATTTGAATCACAAAAATATGTTTAAACAAATGATTATATAAAAAAATTAGCATGCAAAATAAAGGAAATTAATCCAAATAAATTTAGGGCTACTTTCTATAAAATATATTTTTTTGTATTTTAAAATTAGCAACGTATTACATATTTACAGACAAATTCTTTCCTTTTCCATTTAAAAAGCTTTTTAGACCTTTGAAAGAAAAAATTAAATTAGAAAATGGTAAACTTTCTTATTCCACTATGATTTTCCATTTTTTTTGGTATTTTCTTACTTTCTCTTTCCCATTTTCCAAGCTTTTCAAGTCTTTGAAAGGAAAAATGAAATTAGAAAATGGTAAACTTTCTTACTCCAATACCATTTTCATTTTCTTTTCTATTTTTTACTTTCCCTTTCCCATTTTCTAAGTTTTTTTCCCTTTCCCATTTTCTATGTTTTTTAATTATTTGGAAGCAAAAATGAAATTAGAAAATGGTAAACTTTCTTATTCCATTATGGTAAAATAATTTGAATCACAAAAATATGTTTAAACATATAATTTTATATAAAAATTAGCATGCAAAATGTATAATAACAAATCCTCAATTAGTCAGCACAACTATACGACTATTAAAATTTATAAACGTATACATATTCTACCTTCCAAATTTTAATATATAACCTCTCTAAATAAATTTGACATTAAAAAAATTACAAATTTACATGTTCAACTACAAAAACAAAAACATATAAACATGATGTTTTGTTTTTTAATTTTTATAATAAACTAGTACCATTTTGAAGAAAAATTAGAGTAGCATCACTCATCTATAGGAAAAATAACAGTACACTCGTCAATCGAGTCAACTAGAAAAAATTAATATAAAAAGGTTTTATATAATTAATACATTCCTAAGAAGTTTGAAGTAATACGACGAAAAAGACAGTCAACATGGGACTCAATGGCCTCCAGCTGATTCATAGGAAGATGCATGTATACCACCCAACTTCCGTCCCCTAAAGAACTTGGTAGTGGCATTACGTAACCGGCTTCTCCACCCCAAGGAAAATGATAGCTAGCAAAAAAAGGATTTCCCCATCCGTAGTCAGTGTTGGACAAAGCGAAACGTGAGCTAGAAGAAACCAAAATGCTTGGACCATTAGATTCTGCCATGTCCCTTTTGTAATAAATAGTAGCCAAGCTAGGGTCAGGTCGGATCATCTCCACCCAGTCAATTAAGCTTTGAAAATGTTCCTCCCTTGGATCATCTCCTCCCAGTCTATATGTACCGTTATCAATGAGCTTAACACTCGAACTAAGGGGTTGACTTTTGATATATGAGGCCTGGGCTTCTACAAAAGGCAATAATAATACATTGCCAAAGTAATTAGAAGGTATTCCCATGTTTGTTAAACGGGGACGACCATCTATAACTAGACCTATGCTACAATTTTGATCATTGTGGATCCCCTGACTAAGGATCAGTAACTTCCAAAGGTAAGCCGAAAAGGCAACCAATTTGCTATATTTTTTACCGTGTTGATTTGCATTACTTTGGAGAATTTGAACATCTTTGGCGGTCAGGTAATAGATCCTGCTAGCAAGAGAAGAAGGAGGATCTTTTTTTCTTTGATTTTTCTAAATGCAGAGAAGAGTATCTCGTATACATTTCCTCAATTGCAGAGCAATAATAAGGAGGCTGTCGAGCTCGTAACACGGATCGATTAAAATTGGGTTTCAAAATTTCAATGGACTCCTTTCGAGAAAGCTTTGCCCACGATAATAAAAACATATTGGTAGAAAATGCATCAGCGATCTGTTGTGGATCATTATATCTTCATATCCTTTTTATTATGTCAATTTTGAAATTTTGAAAAAGAAAATTTAAAAAAAATATATATATATATAAGGATCCGAAAATATGCTATAGTATAAGGTTTTATACTTTAGTACAAAAAAAAAAAAGGAAGAAGAAAGAATGCAATGTATTTCCATTTCCATTTTGATTCATGGAGTGGACTGGCTTTAGGTTGATATATTTGTATTAAAGATAAATTTCGAGCAACTTCCAGAGCGGAAGTCACAATCGTGCGCAGAAGCATTTGGATATGCAACTGCGGGGGGTCAACTAGCCCGTCGGTTATCAAAACCCGACCCCCCGCAGTTGACTGGTCAGATCTCCAAAAATTGACGATCGACGGCCCAGATTAAGTGCGGGGGGTATGGGTCAAAGTTCTCCGCCGTACTCACAGACCCCCCGCATTACGTCATCTGCCGAGGTGGCAAACAACTGTCATTCACTATTTGTTGTCTTTCCACGTCACCCTTGCATTTATTATGGTTCTCGTTGTCTATAAGTGGGGTTTTCCATCCTATTGTGGTTCAATTGTGATTGTTTGCCCTGTTTCAAACTCCGTCCCGCCACCTTTGCGCTGAATTGTTTTCGAAATTCCTGGCAGTCATGGCCAAGCGAGCATCATTATTAAGTTTGTCAAATACGAGCCTCACAGATAGTGAGAAAGATGTCAGTGATCTTTCGTCATCAGTAAGCCATCCTCTCTTGCATTATCAAGTGACCTTGAACAAAGTAGTCACTTGTGTTTTCCGCTATGCAGAGTTCGGGAGTGTTGTCCGCCTGTATTCCTAAAACTCATGTCTTTCCCGAATTCATTTCCTGGTTAGTTTCGTCCATGTATCCCGGCAAGTGTTTTGTCATGAATTCCCAAGGGGAAAGTGTTTTGCAGGTTTCTACTCAATTAATGCGTCAGGCATTATGTTTTCCACAGAATGATTCTCCTTTGCAGTTTTCCGAAGATTCGCTCATTCAATATTTCGAGGAGCTCTCAAATGAGGAGTTTAACCGCTGCATGTCATTTTTGGTATCAGCTCCCGAGAAGACCCAATTTGAATCGGGAAAGTTCATTTTGGATGCATTTAATGTTCAATACAGGTTAGTTCTTAGTTGTATTATGGAGATTCTAGGGAGAGATGACGATTTCGAAATTGACAAGGCAACCCTGGGGATGTTCACTCTCATGATGAAACCAGGAGTGGTGTTGGACATCCCATCCTTTTGGCAAGAATTGGTGAATTCTCAATTGATTGCTTTCCCATTAACAGGTTATTTCTGATTTCCCTCATTAGTAGTCTACTTGTTTTTATATCAGAATGTGGAAGAATTCATGAATGTTGGTTTGAATATAATGGATAGTAATAAAAATAAACAGTTAGTTACGCTTTGGAATGATGAGGTCGGGGGAAGAAAAACGGCAGGTTTATTTGAATTTGTGTATGAGTTCATGACCACCGCTTATAAAATTCTCAATGGAACTCGGCCTCCCTGTTTCTTGCCAAAGGCCCAGGAGTTTTTGCAATTAGGACCAAACTGTAGATATGGAGACTGGTTTGTTTTTGAGGACTATTCTGAAATAAGGCTATATGGAGTCGGTGTTGAGCCTTATAGACTTCCAACATTTGTTCCTATGAGGTTGTTTGCTTTGGAATTTATAAGGCAAAGTCTCAATGTGGATCAAATTCATTTTCTTCCAATGAAGAAGGGTTTAATGTACAAGTTGCCCATGAGTGTAGGTCCTTTTGTCGTTAACACAAGGCAGGCTTATGAGGAAGTGTCAAGGATGTTGGAAGAAACACAGCTATTATTGGGAGAGAAGTGGGCCTATGACCCACATGCGATTATTTCACAGAGAAGAGTCGAGAATGGCTATGCTGCTTTTACTCATGTGAGTAAACCCGATTTAGAAAAGTTGGCTAATCCAGGAGGGCCATGTTCAGCACGGATTAGTATTCAAACTCCTGTAATATTGGAAAAGATGGGAAAGAGAGTGATATGTTGAGATCGATGAGGAGGAACACCGAACACAGAGAGGAGAAAGGACTATGTGTGCCGAGAAGAAGATCTGCTCTCAAATTTCACACAGTTTTACTCTCAGGTCGATGAAGCGAGAGGTGCTTCATCTCTAGCGAGACAGGCTTCATTTGGAGAAGGCTCCTTCCATGAAGCAGGTGTTCTCCCAAATTGAAGAAAAGAACCAAAGAATAAAAGCCAATATAGAGACACAAGCAGAACATCACATATCTGCTGACCAAACAAGACTATTGACTGTGATGGATTTGGAGAAAGATCAGTTTAAAATGGCGCTATCGCATCCGACAGGAATGTATCTGGGACCCTCAGGCAGCTTTAAGGAGTTGAATATAGTCATGGATGTGAAAAATATCCCCTTGTGGGACAAGATGAATCTCCACATGCAAACAGGTCAGTTAATTGTTAATGATTTAGGCAAGACTCATGCTACATCAGTAAAGACAGAAAATATGCTTGCTAAGGTTGTCAAACAGTGCAAGATGGAGAAAGCCAACGCAGAGCGTTGACTACTCAAAATGAAGAACTGAAGAAAATCATAATGAAAATTGGCGTCGATCCAAATGATAAAAGCGCAATGCACAAACTAATGAAGGGCGCTGAAGCAGAAATATCTTCATTAAGGAAGAAGCTGAAATTGCCAGCTGCAGAGCATTCGTTGGCAGCCGAAGTAGCAGAGGTAGAGAAGGAAAAAGAGGAGCTACGACAACAATTGATAAAGAAGGACGAGGAGCTTGATAAGGTAAAGCAAACTGCTATAACCTTACAAAATCAAATCCAGAACCATACTTGTACTTTTGATTTTTCTACAGGTGTAGCCGACCCACAAGCCCAAGTTGTTCAACTGAATACAGAATTAAAAATGGCAGAGAGAGATTGCAAACAGGCCCAGTCTGAATTGGCCACAGCTCTTAGATTGATGCAGGGATGGGAAGGAAAGGCAAATGAAAACGAGCAGAAGCTACAAAAAGCTGAGGAAGAAATCAAAGAACTCAAGGTGAAATTGAAGGGAAATATTTCCCTTATTAAAGCTAAGGATCTCATCTGGAATGAGATCATTTCTGAAATGCAGGCAAAATGGGACTCCATAAAAGTAATTTCCAGAGAGAAGAACATTGTTGCAGATCACGAAAAAGATTTGTTATCGGATAAGCAAGCCGCTATCAAAAGATCAAATTGGGCCAAGAAATTCATGAATTTTATTAATACCAAGACAAATGAAGAGTTGCAAGATATGGGGATATAGGATAGGTATTTCTATGCTGAAGAAGTAAACAAAATGATCATTAAAAATGACCTTCTGAAGGCATCAGAGAAGCGGCTACAGGTAATTAAAGAGATGGTTAAGAAATTTGATATTTCGTTTGATAAGTTGATAAGAACCGGTTTGCCCTCATGCTGGAAGGAGGGAGGTGAGTTTATGTCCTGGAAATTTTATGAGGATCAATTGGTATTTGCAAAAAGCAGAGCAGATGGCCGACATGAGAAGACACAGATACTGAAGGGAGAAACAGTATTCAATTTCTTACAAAGACATTTCCTTCTGCTGTGGATGGTGAAAACATTGTTCACAAGTAACCTCACTCACAGTCATGTTGTTGCCTTCACAGTAGAATATCATCGTTATAAGAATGCTCCAATAACTCAAGATAAGCTCTGGAAGGAATGTAAGAAATTTTCTATTGACACAGAAAAAGGATTTCCAGCCAAGCAGCCACAAGTAGCCGTTCAGCCGCAAGTAGTCATTGAGTCAGCTGCTATTCCAGGAACATCAGTTCCTTTAGATTAGGAGTTATCATCTTTTATTTTGTTTTAAGTGAAGTTATGAAAATGTAATGAAATGTTTCCGAGGCATGTTCCTCCGTTACAAAGAGTAGTTAAGCAGTTACAGTTAGTTAGAATCAGTTCTATAACTGAAACCATTTTGGTTCAGATTGTATTTAAAGACATCTTAAGGAAGAAAGAAGGTTCCGAGTTTTGAACCTTTGAAGGCTAATTTTGTACTGAGCAATATTGAATGAATGAAAAAGTTTTGCAAGTTTCCAATATTCCATCTGTGTTGAAGAGTTTTCTCGGTTTTCATTTCATCTCCATATCTGTGAATAAAGTAGAGTGATTAGAGCTGCAGGTTTCTTGATATTCATATATCTAAGAATTAAACATCCTTAATGGGCGCTCCTCTTCTTTAGCTTATATTTTTTTTCAGTTCTTCAGGATTTTATGATGGCAGTTTCTGTTTTAAGCAGCATGACAAGTTAAAATCCTTTTCTTTCTTCGTCTTCCATTCACTCACTTCAATATATAAGGAATATGGCATTGCAGAGCTAATAAAGATTTGATATTTGGGAAATATATTACTAACGTTTGAAGGGTTAAGAAACAGAGACACATATATACATTTTGTGACATAATCTTTAATGTCTTGAGCACGGATTCTTGTACACAGCCAAGAATTGTTTCTCAAGGAACAACATTAATTGGCGCCGTTGCCGGGGATCGAAGAGTCGAAGTTCTTCCCTGGGTTTTGTTCTATCTTTCCTCTGGTTGTTCAGAGAGGAGGAAATAGTACGCTGTGATTTTTGAAAATAGCTCTGGCTCCCAAGAAACCTCACACGAGGTCAGACACCTCTCAGCAGAAAGTTCCCGTTTTGTCAAATCCTGAGAAGCTCGTTTCAAAGAAGGGCCAGAAACCAAAAATATTAGTTACACCTGAAACCACACTGCTCGCACCTGGCAGCAGTTCACACGTTTTCTCATCCACCAAAGCTTCCAAGAAACTCATTTTCTCGGAAGAAGAATCATCACCATCACCCATTCATTTTCAAGAACCCACATTAGAAGAGCAATCTTTGGAGTTTGTGTCTTTCCCTTTTACAGAAACTCAGCCACATACAGTTGCTAGCTCTTTTGCGATTGTTCAAAGTCCCATTCCCATATCAGTTGTTTCACCTCATTCATCTTTTCCCACAACTGGTATTCATTTTACCCCCGCTCAAGGAGCAGTCAACCCGGGCGTTAACATGGCAGTTCCTGCAGCCCCTGCTTTCTTGATGAACAGATATGCACCTCTAAATCTACCACAACCGTTGCATGATTTTCCTCAGGAGTATCTCAAGTTACTCCCCAGATTTACTGGTGAAGATGAAATAACTGCAGAACAGCACTTGCCCCTGTTTTTCACTTTTGCAGAGAATTTAAACGTTGAACATTTGGATGTTGTCATGAGACTTTTCGTTCAGTCTCTGAGTGGAGAGGCAAGGAAATGGTTCAAAGGATTACATAATGGTTCCATTAATGATTGGGATGCCCTGGAAAGACGTTTCATTGAGAGATGGGGCGAAAAAAGGGACCACGATTATTCTTTGACAGAATTTAATGCAATCAAGAAAAAATTTGATGACAATATGAATGATTTTGTTAAAAGATTTAACAAATTGTATAATAGTTTGCCTGTTGAAATGAAACCCCCTCCGATTGGAGCAAGGGTTATTTTTTCTGGTGCTTTTGAACCAGATTTCAGTTTCACGCTGAGGGAAAGAAGGTCTCCTACGTTGGAACAGATTCAAACTGATGCTTTGGAGATTGAAGCAAATATGTCTGCTGCTGGTAAAGTTTCAGATAAAGGAAAGGCTAAAGAAGAAGCATCAGCTCAGGATCAGAGAATTGAAGACATGACTAAGGTCATTAAAAATCTTTCCAATAAGTTGGTAAAGTTGGAAATAGATAGCAAGCCTGCAAGACAGAACATGGGGGGTATTTAATCCTCAATTCAAAAAACAGCCCTTGCAAATTCTACAAAGAGAAAGAAAGGACCAAGATCAGGTGCAAGCACCTTTGTACATAGAAGCAGCCCCGTCCCGTTCAGCAGACGAAGATGACGAGAGAGAAGATGAAGCTCGAATTTCTGCTGTGTATATGGAAGACGACGAAACAGAAGAAGAGATCGATGAAGAAGGGGAGAAGGAAGAGGAAGAAGCTGAACCCTCATTTGATCAAGAAGAAATGGACGATTACTGTAAACAATTCACAGATTTTATGCAATCCGAGTTGCATAAAAAGTATGACTTGAGGTCAAAAAAGAGGTTGAGGACGCAAGAAAATGAAGAAAAAGAACCAGAAGCAGCACCTACTTCAAAGGCGACTCCATTGCAGAAAGGTAAGCAGCAAGCTGAAACATCCCAGACAAAAGATAAAGATTCTAGTATTTTGGAGAAGGTGGTTACGGTTTCTAATCAGAATCTAAATTCCAAAAAAGATCAAGAAGACCTTGAAAAGTTGACAAGATCAAATCAAACTTTCAGTTTGTCGAAAGAGTTAGAAAAAGTAAAGATACAAGTACCTCTTCTTGAACTTATAAAAACACCGGGTTACAAAAAAGAGATCGCTGAATTTATCAATCTGTCCCAGCCTGACGAAGTGAGTGATACAGTGAATCTGCAAGAAGAAAAGCCAGTGGTGACGTTTGGACCTCATGTGGAAGAGGTAGATTCGTCTGTTCCTACTTTTTATATATCTCTTCTCTTGCATGATTTCGTTTTGCACAATTGTATGTTGGATTCTGGTGCATCACACAACCTGATGCCATTGAGTGTGATGAAGGAGTTAAATTTACAAATCACCAAGCCATACAGAGATCTTTACTCTTTTGACTCAAAGAGGGTTAAGTGTGTAGGTCTCATTAAAGATATGGTTGTTTCATTGGCCCAAATCCCAACCAAAAGCATTATGATGGACGTTGTAGTGGCAGATATTCCAGCCAGGTTTGGAATGTTATTATCTAGATCATGGGGAGAAAAGCTGGGAGGAGTTTTGAAACTAGACTTTACGTATGCTATTATTCCCGTTTTCAATGGTGAAGAGAGAAGGTTGTATAGAGAGACCAGATTTCAAAAAACTGCTACCAAGAAAGATGCAAGTAATTCACCAATTTATGGCCAAGAGAAGGACGACTTGTCATGTTTCATGCTGCAGGAGGTTGCAGAATTTGCTGAGGAATCTCAGGGGAAGCTTGATTCAGAAATTGTACATAAGGAATTACATTCAGAAAAGCCGTGGAAGTGTTATTTTGATGGAGCATTTTCCAAAGAAGGTACTGGAGCGGGTTTCATATTTGTTTCTCCGGAAGGTAACTTGGTGCCTTTTTCTTTCAAATTGGAGTTCGAATCTACTAATAATGTTGCAGAATATGAGGCATTAATTATTAGTTTGCAGACAGCTAAGCAGATGGGAATTAAAGCTATGACTGTGTTTGGAGATTCAGAGTTAATTATAAGGCAGATCAAGAATTCATGCCAAACCAAGCATCCCAGGTTACGAGCATACCGGAATGAAGTATGGGATCTGATTGAAAATTATTTTGAAGCATTCAATTTGCAGTTTGTGCCAAGAGAAGAAAACAGATTAGCAGATTCATTGGCGGTTGCAGCAAGTACGTTCAAGCCTCCTATCAGCGTGAAACTAAGGTATGAAATAGAAATGAGACATAGGCCTTCGATTCCTGACAATATTAAACATTGGCAGGTCTTCGAAGATGATGAGCAGATTAAGCAGTTTCTGTTGATGACTGAGGATTTTGAAGATCATCAGATTGATCTGGAAAGTGATGAAGACGAGTTGGCTGGTAAGACTTTTAAAAAGGAGATCGGTGGTCGAGAAATTATTCAGTTAAAAGACAATGTCTTACCCAGAGGCTTAGTACCGCTTGAAAGATTGTTTGGGGCTAATGATGTTGCTGTGGATCAAAAGAAGATGAACCAAGATGAGCCAGTGGAAGATTGCAATTTGGGTACTCCACAAGAGCCTAAAATAGTCAAAATGTTCAAAGGGATTCCGCAGGAATATAAAGAAAGGTATGTAGAGTTGTTCAAACAGTTTAAAGATGTGTTTGCTTGGTTGTATGATGATTTGAAAACATATGATAAGAACATCATACAGCACAAGATTCCACTCAAGGATGGAGTCAAGTCACATAAACAGAAGCTTAGGCAGATTAATCCCTTGCTGTTAGCTCCAATCGAAAAGGAAATAAAGAAATTGCTGCAAGCCAAGATAATCGTTCCACTCAGGTATTCAGATTGGGTTTCTAATCTTGTACCTGTCCGAAAGAAAAACGGAGAGATAAGGCTATGCGTAGATTTCAGGAATTTGAACAGGGCTTCATTAAAAGACAATTATCCTTTGCCGAAAATGGACTTTGTCTTACAGAAAGTGACCGGTGCTTATAGATTGTCCATGGTGGACGGGTTCTCAGGTTATAATCAGGTAGCAGTGGAGAAGGAGGATCAGAAGAAAACTGCTTTCACTACGCCTTGGGGAACGTTCATGTACGCCAGGATGCCATTCGGCCTGATGAACGCAGGGGCCACATTCCAAAGGGCGATGGATATCGCATTTGTGGGAGACACGTTTGTAGTGGTTTATTTGGATGATGTCACAATTTTTTCGAAGTCTGATGAGGAACATTTACAACATTTACAGAAAGCCTTCATGAAGTGCAGAAAGTTTGGATTATCACTGAATCCAAAGAAGTCTTTATTTGCCCTGGAGGAGGGTAAATTACTAGGCCACATCGTTTCAAAAGAAGGAGTGAAGATTGATCCGGCCAGAGTCGAAGCCATTCAGACAATCCCTCTGCCACGAAGTAAAAAAGATATTCAGCGTTTTCTCGGAAAAATTAATTTCCTAAGGCGGTTTGTCCCTAATTATGCTGAAATCGTTAAAAAGATTACAGACATGTTAAAAAAGAATGCTGAGGTAAAGTGGGACAAGGAGGCGAGGGAATCTTTTCAGAGAATCAAAGAGGCTTTAAAGGAAGCACCTGTTTTAGTCAGTCCAGACTATTTGAAACCGTTTCAAATTTTTTCATTTGCTTCTCCCTCAACTATTGCAGTCGTTTTATTGCAGAGAAATGAAGAAAAGCAGGAACAGCCAGTTGCATATTTCAGTAAAGTTCTCCGAGATGCAGAATTGAATTATAACATATTGGAGAAACAGGTGTACGCTCTGGTAAAGGCACTAAAAGCTTTCAGAACTTATGTTCTTCATTCTCATATTTTAGCGTACGTTCCCAATTCGGCTGTGAAAGACGTGCTAGTACAAAGCGATGTGGAAGGTAAGAGAGGAAAATGGATCGCTAAAATTCAAGAGTATGATTTGGATGTGAAACCAACCAAGCTGGTTAAAGGATTGGGATTGGCCAAATTACTGACAGAATCCAACTTCCAAGCGTTGGGAATCAATTTGCTGGCCCCTGTAGAAGAAGCCAATGAAGAAACGCGTGATAATCAGTCAAAGACAGCAGTTAAGTATAAATTTCTCTGTTCAGAATGGTATAAGGATATTTTACATTATCTGTGCTTTCTTTCATGTCCCCCTTCCATTAATAGAGCAAAATACAGAGCCCTGAAACTTAAGGCTCAGCCTTATGTTATAATCGAAGCAAAGTTATATTGGAAGGATCCAGCTGGTATGTTGTTGTTGTGTCTTACAGAGGAGGAAATTTCAGAAGTGATAAAAGAGTATCATGAATGCTTGTGTGGAGGGCATTACAGATGGAAGGTAACGGCTCACAAAATATTCAAATCAGGTTTCTATTGGCCGACTGTGTTTTCGGATGTTTACAAGACAGTCAGAAGCTGTAAAAAATGCCAATTATTTGCAGAGAAGAAAAAGCTGGCTCCGCTACCTCTTCTCCACAGTTTCGTCATGAGTTTGGATGTCCAGTGAAGATTGTGACAGATAATGCTCAGGTTTTTAGTTCATTCAGGTTTATTAATTTTTGTCAAACTTATAATGTGACACTGTCTCACTCTACAGCTTATCATCCGCAGGGAAATGGATTAGCAGAATCCTCCAACAAAACATTGGTTAGAATTTTGAAGAAAACAATCAGTGAGAATCAGAAGAATTGGGACACGAAGTTAGTTTTTGCCTTATGGGCAACAAGAATGACTACAAGAAGGTCTACTGGCAAGTCACCTTATGAGCTCGTGTACGGCACTCAAGATTTATTCCCCACACAATTGGTAAAACCTGCGATTTCTTTTCTCCAAGATGCCCAAGCAGAACCAAATGCCATGATACGAAGAATGAACAATGTGATGGAACTAAGTGAAAGCAGAAATCAGGTTCGGGACCGTTTGCTCACTTATCAGCAAAAGATGAAGGCAGTATTTGATAGAAAAGCAAAGGAAGTTTTGTTTCAGGAAGGAGATTTAGTTTTGAGATGGGATACACGAAGGGAAGATAAAGGCAAACACGGCAAATTTGACCCCTTGTGGTATGGCCCATTCAAAATTAATGAAGTCAGAGGAAATAATACGTTCGTGTTGGAAAATATGGAAGGAGAAATGCTGGATATGCCTGTGAATGGGCAATATCTCAAGCATTATTTCCGGCATTAAGCAGTTGCTGGTTCATCATTGTATATATCCGGAGTGTTCATTGTACATTTTCCATCAAGCAATTTTTGACTCCATGCCCGAGGTGAAGGCACTAATCTGCAGGTTCTTAGTGTTTCGTGGTAAAAACACTATCCCCAGGTGGAGCCAGATGTTGTGGATAATTATATCTACATATCCTTTTTAGTATGACAATTTTGAAATTTTTGAAAAAGAAATTTTTTTGAAAAAAATATATATATAAGGATCCGAAAATATGCTATAGTATAAGGTTTTATACTTTAGTATAAAAAAAAAGAAGAAGAAAGAATGCAATGTATTTCCATTTCCGTTTTGATTCATGGAGAGGACTGACTTTAGGTTGATGTGTTTATATTAAAGATAAAGTTTGTGCAACTTCCGGAGCGGAAGTCACAATCGTGCGCAGAAGCATTTGGATATGCAACTGCGAGGGGTCAACTAGCCCGACGGTTATCAAAACCCGACCCCCCGCAGTTGACTGGTCAGATCTCTGAAAATTGACGATCGACGGCCGTGATTAATTGCAGGGGGTATGGGTTGGAGTTCTCTGCCATACTCACAGACCCCCCGCATTACGTCATCCGCCGAGGTGGCAAACAACTGTCATTCACTATTTGCTGTCTTTCCACGTCACCCTTGCATTTATTATGGTTTTCGTTGTCTATAAGTGGGGTTTTCCGTCCTATTGTGGTTCAATTGTGACTGTTTGCCCTGTTTCAAAGTCCGCTGAATTGTTTTCGAAATTCCTGTCAGTCATGGCCAAGCGAGCATCATTGTCTGGTTTGTCAAATCTGAGCCCTCTCCTAGATAGTGAGAAAGATTTCCGTGATACTGCGTCATCCGTAAACCATCCTCTCTTGCATTATCAAGTGACCTTGAACACCGATAAGTCACTTGTGTTTTCCGCTATGCAGAGTTCGGGAGTGTTGTCCGCCTGTATTCCTAAAACTCATGTCTTTCCCGAATTCATTTCCTGGTTAGTTTCGTCCATGTATCCCGGCAAGTGTTTTGTCATGAATTCCCAAGGGGAAGGTATTTTGCAGGTTTCAACTCAATTAATGCGTCAGGCATTATGTTTTCCAGAGAATGATTCTCCTTTGCAGTTCTCCGAAGATTCGCTGATTCAATATTTCGAGGAGCTCTCAAATGAGGAGTTTAACCGCTGCATGTCGTTTTTGGTATCGAGTCCAGAGAAGACCCAATTTGAATTGGGAAAGTTCAGTTTGGATGCATTTAATGTTCAATACAGGTCAGTTCTCAGCTGTATTATGGAGATTCTGGGGAGAGAAGATGATTTTGAAATTGACAAGGCAGCCATGGGGATGTTCACTCTCATGATGAAACCTGGAGTGGTGTTGGATATCCCATCCTTTTGGCAAGAAGTGGTGAATTCTCAGTTGATTGCTTTCCCATTAATAGGTTATTTCAGATTTCCCTCATTGATAGTTTACTTTTTTTTATATCAGAATGTGGAAGAATTCATGAATGTTGGTTTGAATATAATGGATAGTAATAAAAATAAACAGTCAGTTCTGCTTTGGACTGATATGGTCAGAAGGGAAGAGAACGAAGCCGGTTTATTTGAATTTGTGGAACAGTTCATGACCACTGCTTATAAAATTCTTAATGGAACTCTGCCTCCATGCTTCCTGCCAAAGGCCCAGGAGTTCTTGCAATTAGGACCTAATTGTAAATATGGAGACTAGTTTGTTTTTGAAGATCATTCTGAAATAAGGCTATATGGAGTCAGTATTGAGCCTTATAGGCTTCCAACATTTGTTCCCATGAGACTGTTTGCTTTGGAATTTATAAGGCAAAGTCTCAATGTGGATCAAGTTCATTTTCTTCCGATGAAGAAAGGATTAATGTACAAGTTGCCCATGAGTGTAGGCCCTTTTATTGTTAACACAACGCAAGCTTATGAGGAGGTATCAAGGATATTGGAAGGAACACAGTTATTATTGGGAGAGAAATGGGCCTATGACCCACATGGGGTTATTTCACAAAGAAGGTTCGAGAATGGGTATGCTACTTTTACTCATGTGAGTAAACCGGATTTAGAAAAGTTGGCTGATCCGGGAGGGCCAAGTTCATCACGGATCAGTATTCAAACACCTGTAATATTGGAAAAGATGGGCAAGAGAGGGAGAGATGATGTTGTTGAGATCGATGAGGAGGAACCCCGAGAGGATAAAAGGACTAAATTAGCAAAAGATCACTCCTCCAATTCACCTGGTTTTACTCTCCAGGTCAGTGAAGAACAGGGTGCTTCATCTCCTAGCAGACCAGAACTTCATTTGGAGAAGGCTCCTTCCATGAAGCAGGTGTTCTCCCAAATTGAAGAAAAGAACCAAAGAATAAAGGCCAATATAGAGACACAAGCAGAACATCATATATCTGCTGACCAAACAAGACTATTGACTGTGATGGATTTGGAGAAAGATCGGTTTAAAATGGCGCTGTCGCATCCGACAGGAATGTCTCTGGGACTCTCAGGCAGCTTTAAGGAGTTGAATATAGTCATGGATGTGAAAAAGATCCCCTTGTGGGACAAGATGAATCTCCACATGCAAACAGGTCAGTTAATTGTTAATGATTTAGGCAAGACTCATGCTACATCAGTCAAAATAAAAAATATGCTTGCTAAGGTTGTCAAACAGTGCAAGATGGAGAAAGCCAATGCCAGAGCGTTGACTACTCAAAATGAAGAACTGAAGAAAATCATAATGAAAATTGGCGTCGATCCAAATGATAAAAGCGCAATGCACAAACTAATGAAGGGCGCAGAAGCAGAAATATCTTCATTAAGGAAGAAGCTGAAATTGCCAGCTGCAGAGCATTCGTTGGCAGCTGAAGTAGCAGAGGTAGAAAAGGAAAAAGAGGAGCTACGACAACAATTGATAAAGAAGGACGAGGAGCTTGATAAGGTAAAGCAAACTGCTATAACCTTACAAAATCAAATCCAAAACCATACTTGTACTTTTGATTTTTCTGCAGGTGGAGCCGACCCACAAGCCCAGGTTGTTCAGCTGAACACAGAATTAAAAATGGCAGAGAGAGATTGCAAACAGGCCCAGTCTGAATTGGACACAGCTCTTAGATTGATGCAGGGATGGGAAGGAAAGGCGAATGAAAACGAGCAGAAGCTACAAAAAGCCGAGGAAGAAATCAAAGAACTCAAGGATAAATTGAAGGGAAATATTTCCCTTATCAAAGCCAAGGATCTCATCTAGAATGAGATCATTTCTGAAATGCAAGCAAAATGGGACTCCATAAAAGTAATTGCCAGAGAGAAGAACATTGTTGCAGATCACGAAAAAGAGTTGTTATCGGATAAGCAAGCCGCTATCAAAAGATCAAATTGGGCCAAGAAATTCATGAATTTTATTAATTCCAAGACAGATGAAGAGTTGCAAGATATGGGGATACAGGATCGGTATTTCTACGCTGAAGAAGTAAACAAAATGATCATTAAAAATGACCTTCTGAAGGCATCAGAGAAGCGGCTACAGGTAATTAAAGAGATGGTTAAGAAATTTGATATTTCGTTTGATAAGTTGATAAGAACCGGTTTGCCCTCATGCTGGAAGGAGGGAGGTGAGTTTATGTCCTGGAATTTTTATGAGGATCAATTGGTATTTGCAAAAAGCAGAGCAGATGGCCGACATGAGAAGACACAGATACTGAAGGGAGAAACAGTATTCAATTTCTTACAAAGACATTTCCTTCTGCTGTGGATGGTGAAAACGTTGTTCACAAGTAACCTCACTCACATTCATATTGTTGCCTTCACAGTAGAATATCATCGTTATAAGAATGCCCCAGTAACTCAAGACAAGCTCTGGAAGGAATGTAAGAAATTCACTATTGATACAGAAAAAGGATTTCCCGCCAAGCAGCCACAAGTAGCCGTTCAACCGCAAGTAATCATTGTGTCAGCTGCTATTCCAGAAACATCAGTTCCTGTAGATTAGGAGTTATCATCTTTTATTTTGTGTTAAGTGAAGTGATGCAAATGTAATGAAATGTTTCCGAGGCATGTACCTCCGTTACCAAGAGTAGTTAAGTAGTTACAGTTAGTTAGAATCAGTTTTATAACTGAAACCATTTTGGTTCAGATTGTATTTAAAGACATCTTAAGGAAGAAAGAAGGTTCCGAGTTTTGAACCTTTGAAGGCTAATTTTGTACTGAGCAATATTGAATGAATGAAAAAGTTTTGCAAGTTTCCAATATTCCATCTGTGTTGAAGAGTTTTCTCAGTTTTCATTTCATCTCCATATCTATGAATAAAGTAAAGTGATTAGAGCTGCGGGTTTCTTGATATTTATATATCTAAGAATTAAACATCCTTAATGGGCGCTCCTCTTCTTTAACTTATATGTTTTTTCAGTTCTTCAGGATTTTATGATGGCAGTTTCTGTTTTAAGCAGCATGACAAGTTAAAATCCTTTTCTTTCTTCGTCTTCCATTCACTCACTTCAATATATAAGGAATATGGCATTGCAGAGCTAATAAAGATTTGATATTTGGGAAATATATTACTAACGTTTGAAGGGTTAAGAAACAGAGACACATATATACATTTTGTGACATAATCTTTAATGTCTTGAGCACGGATTCTTGGCCTTTGATAAGAATTGTTTCTCGAAGAACAGATCCCGATGATCAAATGTGCACCCAATAATAATACCTCCGCAACTAAATTCTGTTAGCTGAAAACACAGAAACCAATCATTTTCCATAATAATCTCTGAAGTCAAAATAATTTCGAATAAGACTTTCCTATACTCATACGTACGGTTTAATCAACTATCGATTCCCTTATTATTGTGTGTGAAGGGAGATGTAGAAAGGCCTAACACAGAATTAGCATATTGCATTAAACAAAGTTAAAAATACGGGAAATCTTACTTGGGTAGAAAATATGGAGTTATTTGAAAGCATATGAACGAACTTCCCCTCAATGGTTTTATCTGGATTGTAGAAGTCCAACTCAGCAATTCCTATGTTCGTAGTAGCTTCGATGAATTCAACACCATGGTTGTTGGAAATCAGTTTCGGCTCCCCAGAGGTATTGGATACCATTTGGCCAGCAAAAACATAGTAATAAGCCAATGCTTTTGAAAGCGAAATTTTTAGATCATGAGTAGCTTTCTCTGCAAAGGCGGATAGGGATTTGGGGGTTGGTTGTTGATAACATAAGAAAACGCTCACTGAAACAGCAGGAATTGTCAGAGTCAAATTGGGCAACTTAGAAGTTTAGGGCTACTTTCTATAAAGGAAACATTGGAAATATTCTTGATTTAATTGCCAAAAGAATTAGTTATTAAGAGAAATTCCTAAAAAATTAGGGAAATGTGTAATCTTACTAATGTTAGACTCGGTAACTAACTGCAAAGCAGACATGTGTCACTAGTGACATGTGTCAGTACATCAATGAATTGATTGACGAAAAAAAAAGTGATTCAAAAGAGAAGGCCTATCGGCTTAATTAAGGTTAATAAAAAAATAATGCAAATATACAACCTATTAGTAGTGCAAATAATATTAAAAGAAAAAAAAATTAAAAAATCCTTAATCCCAAAACATTGCAACACCGGGATGTTTTGAATTAAGTCGTTTTGCAAAAAAAAATGCTCCAATTTATGTGAAGGAAAACATGCTAAAGCGATAACGTGCCAAAAAAAGGTAAGGTAATTCCACAGCATACCATATCCTTGTTTCTAGTTACTTATGTGATAGACAGTATGCAGCTACGTTCCAAACATATAAAAAACTCTAGCTTTGTTGAGAATAAGATGAATAAAGAATCTCATCTTTGGATTCTTTGAATTTATTAGGGAAGATAAATAAAGAATCTTAAATTTGGGTTTTTTGAAATTTTTATTTTAAAGGTAGTATTGTTTGCTGTGTTTTTCAGTTTATATCTATCTTTACATAATGTTGAAAGATAACGAAGAATCCTTAATTAGTGAGAGTTGGTTTACGACACCTTAGCATAGGAATTAGTTTCTATTTCTTAGGGTATGGTTCTAACTTCCATACATCTATGTATGTTATATAATGGTTGAGTTGTATTGAGAATGTAGAGCGTTCTGAAGAGCCAGACTCTCCTGGTTCATACTCTCTTTCGTAGAGCTGACCAGTGAGTTTTTATTTATTAATTCAAACATAACATTTTATCATGGTATCAAAGCTCGAGGGTCGAATCACAGCCAGAGTGCTATGATTCTTGTGAGTATCCAGGTGGCAGAGGAGAAGCCCCTAATGACTGAGTGAATTTTTTTTTTTAGGTAATTGATCCGATCAGCGCGGGTTATTGAGGAACAGTCACGTCGATCGTCACGGTTTCTGCAGTAATAGGCGCACCGATACCGCGGATTTGAGAAGAATAGAAGCGCCCATAAAGGTAAGCCTTACTCGGTTTTATTTCCGACGTGATTGTTGTGGAAATTGGGTTAGTTAGTGCGACCAAGAGATATAAAACAAATATGTGCCAGTGTTTGACCACTGACGAAGGAAGAAATCCGGTGAAAGGCCGCCAATGAAGAGATCCGATGAAAGTTCATCAATAAAGGAAGAGATATGAAGAAGATCTTGTTGGTGCAGAGGAGTTGAGAGCCTGTCGAAGAGCATGCAAAGCAACCTACTGGATTAATCACAGATTAGGTAGATCTGTATCGTGATATTGCTTTCTATAAGGATCTCGGGTAGATCCATCATTTTTTTTTCCTGTCAATAACTCGAAGTTTTTTTTTGAATCATCAAGATGAATAATCAAATAATCAAAGCATACTTGAATGAGAGCAACAAGCGTGATGGTTCCAATTACTCTAATTGGAAGTTTAAGATGAAGACTATGCTAGAAGCGTAGAGTGCTTGGACGATTGCAAATGGGGATGAGCCGAAGCCAACAACAAGAGCCAGTTCACCCACAATGACTCAAGACTAAGAAAAGAGAGAGGAAAAATTAAAGACGTTGCTAGAGATGTCAACGAAAGATTGCATCATACCGCATGTCAGAGAATGAAAATGAGCAAGCGAGATTTTGACAATATTGAAGGATTTGTATGAGATCATGAATACAAATCGTCTTATGTTCTTGAAGAGGAAGATTTTATCCATAAATATGGAGGAGAATGGAACAGTTGCTTCTTTCATATCGTGGATCAAATTTCTAAAGAAAAAATTGGCAGACATCAATGAGATAGTAGCAGATGCAGATTTGGTCACAATTACCATGAATGGTATGACTGATGATTACCAAATGTTCATCACTAGGATAAGTGCAAGAGAGAAAATACAAAATTTTGAAGAAGTGACAGGAATACTAATGCAAGAAGAAGAAATAAGATTGACTCTTAAACCCCAGAGTGCAGATCTTGCGTTAATGGCAAAGAATAAATTCTTCAAAGAAAAAGGAAATCTATCACATTAAAATGGAGGAAATCCACAGAAAAGATCGAATCAAGCCTAAGGTATGTGTCCGAATAGAAACGACTCTATAGTGAAATTTTTTTATTGCGGAAAAATCGGTCATATGGCTAAGGAGTGCAAGAAAAATAAATTTCATGAAGAACAACAGAGACATAAATGACATGTAGGTCATTTCGTAGATGAGGACCATGTTCAAGACTTCATATTGTTCATGGCAAACTTTGATGAAAACATTGAAGCATACATGTGGTATGTGGATTCGGGAGTATCCACATATATGACAGGGAATAGACAATGGTTAGAAGATTTTAAAGAAACCAAAAACGGAGCACAAATATACCTTGGTGATGCTATAAGTCATCAAATCAAAAGGTACAGGAACATTCCTGTTATTTTTCCTAATAGTAATATCAAACATATTCATAATGTAATGTACATGCCCTAATTCACAAAGAATTTGATTTCTATATTCATGATTATAGATAAGAATATCAAGGTATAATTCTTTAAATCTAATTGTTATATTAAATATTTTTTGGATGGTATGAAGACTATTGCTTCAAGAATTCAAACAGGAGGTCTATACAAATTAAATGTGAGGACAACACGAGATTGAACTTTGACACCCTCAAGTTTGACTAAAAAAGAGCTATGGCATTAGAGACTTGGTCACATCAACTTCAACGATTTTTTGTTACTTCAGAAAAAGGAAATGGTAAGAGGTCTTCCTACATTAAAACAAGTGCATAATGATTGTGATGCTTGTGTGGTAGGAAATATGCATAGATAAGAACTCCCTGTTTGATTAGAAAATAAAAAAAAGAGATATACTTGAATTAGTGCACACCGACCTATGTGGACCTATGCAAACAAATTCATTAGGAGGTGCACTATATTTCTTACTGTTTGTTGATGACTGCACAAATTTTTCTTGGGTATATTTTATAAGTAAGAAAAGTCACACATTTGAATACCTTAAGCATTTTAGATATATGACAGAAAAGAAAACAGGGAAACACATAAAAATTCCCTGCTCCGATCAAGGGGGAGAATACAGGAAGGATGAGCTTACCAAGTATTTTAAAGACCATGGAATATTACAGAAATTCATAGTACCCCATACTCCTCAGTAGAACAGAGTAGCAGAAAGAAAGAACATAACATTTGTGGAGTGTGCTAGGAGCATGTTGAAAGGTAAGGATCTTTCAAATGGTTTTTGGGCTGAAGCATTGAATATTTCAGTTTATTTGAAAAATAGGAGTCCTACAAGAAGTCTCCAGTTTAAAACTCATTTTGAAGCATTATATGGATTCAAGCCCACAGTAAAACATTTGAGAGTATTTGGGTCTAAATAATTTGCCCCCATCCCAAAGGAAGACAGAAGAAAAATAGATTCAAAATCCAACTTATGTACCTTTGTAGGGTATTGTTCACAATTTAAAGCTTATACATTTTTTAATCTCTCTACTCACAAGATTTTTGTTAGTATAGATGTCATGTTCCATGAGCAGGTTTATGATAAATTTGATAAAAGAAATGAGGAATGGGACATTCCGTTTTTGGTGGAAGGAACTGAAGAAGTAGGTAACAGCCATGAGAAGCAGAAAAAGGCAAGAAGCAGAAAGTTCATATACAACAACTGAGCCGAGTCCTTCAAAGGAAATTCAAAACAGGTTGGAAGCCACACCAACGCTTAGAAGATCAGGTAGGCAGATTCAATTTCTTGCTAGATATAGGTAAAATGCCTTTATAACTAGTATGATGAATGCTATTGAACCTTATAGTTACAGAGAAGAAAATTAATGTAGTGAATGGAAATAAGCTACGGAACATGAATATGAAACTATTCTAAAAATAAGTACTTGGGAGTCAGTTGAACTACTTGAAGGGAAACAAACCGTATGACGTAAATGGTTGTATAAACCCAAGATTAATGTAGATGGAACCTTAGATAAATTAAAAGATATATTGGTAGAAAAGGGGTATTCACAAAAATAAGGTATTTATTATGAGAAAACCTTCGCACCCGTAGCTAAAGTAAACCCTATCAGAATGATGATTGCTTTAGCTACTAGAAAACACTGGATGATTCACCAACTAGATGTAAAATCTGCATTTTTATTTGGGGAGTTGAAAGAGGAGGTTTACTTAGAGAAACCTGAGTGGTTTGTCCATAAAGGGATAGAACATTTCCTCTGTATATTAAAGAAAGATTTATGTGGACTGAAACAAGCACCCAGGTCATGGTATGAAAATACATATTCATTTTTTCTGCAACACAGGTACAATAGAAGTAAAAACGACCCTAATATGTATATTGTGAAAGATGAAAATGGGCGTATAGTGTTGATTTCTTTGTATGTAGATGATGTAATCATTACAGGTGATAGTGTCGATCTGATCAAAGAAATCAAGAATCAAATGTCACAAATGTTCGAAATGAAAAAAATTGGTGAGCTAAGATATTGTTTGGGTCTTGAGATCTTGAGAGATCCAAGACAAAAAATTCTGTCCCACGGTAAGTATGTAAGAGGTCTACTAGAAAGATTCAGGATGGATCAATGTAAGGCTACAGTAGTACCATTACAACATAACATTAAACTTTAGTATGAGGATGACTCTAAAGAGGTAGATTCGACACTTTATCGAAAGTTGGTTGGGAGTCTAATCTACTTAACCACTACTAGAACAAATTTTTCTTATGAAGTAAGTGTGCTAAGTAAATTTATGTCAAAACCACTTGAGAGTCACTGAAATGCAGCAAAAGGCGTTCTAAGGTATCTACAAGGAAATGTAGATTATGATATTATTTATACTGATTCTTATGATGTTAGATTTACAGGGTTTACAGATTCTGACTACACTGGAAATGAAGATGACCGAAGATCCATAACAGGCTATGCATTCAGCATTGTATCTACGGTGATTACATGGAGCAATAAGAGACAAAACACAGTTTCATTTTCCTCAGTGGAAGCAGAGTATTAAGCCGCGCATTCAGAAACATGTGAGGCATTTTGGTTGTGGATACTTGTCGAGGATGTTGGGGAAGAACAAAAATATGCAACAATTATCAGATGCGACAACTAGAGATCAATGGAACTTGTTAATAATCTGGTGTTTAAAAAAAAACTAAACACATTGCTACACAACTCCACTTTGTCAAGGAGAAAGTTCAATCTAAATAAATCCATCTTGTATATTGTAAAAAATGTGATAATGTTGTTCACATTTTCACTATGTCTCTTGGAAAATTAAGTTTGAAGTGTTTAGGGAGATGTTAGCCATATTTGTGAACCCCTTCTCCATTAAGGGGGAGTGTTGAAAGATAATGAAGAATCCTTAATTAGTGATAGTTATTTCATGACACCTTAGGATAGGAATTAGTTTCTATTTCTTAGGCTATGGTTCTGAGTTCCCTACATCTATGCATATTATATAATGGTTGGGTTGTATTGAGAATGTAGAGCATTCTGCAGAGTCAGAATCTCCTTGTTCAGACTCTCTTTCGTAGAGATGACTACTGAGTTTTTATTTATTAATTCGAACATCACATTTTATCACATAATTCAATATTTAGTATGAAAATTTTGTGAGAGAAGCTGCAAATATTAAATTTACTTTTGAAATTTAAAGTTCAAAGAAAATGGTAAAAGTATTAATGGTTCCAATTCAGATATCAATTAGCATATGGCTTGGTCGGTTGAATATATTACTATTACCATTGGATAGATTAATGTAACTAGGTTATTTATTGATCTAATCCAGTAAACCTAAGCCAAAACCTAATTGACCATTTTAATTTTTCTTATCATCATGGAAATCATAATTTTGTCGAATAAACTGAGACTTGATATCCTAGAAATTCCTGAGCCCCTCACCCAACCATATTGAGCAGTGGAGATGATGGAAAACGAGCGATGCATCACTATTGTAACATCATAACGTAGTGGCCAATCTTCATCACTAAATACAATAGAGAGCACTTAATACTATAGAAGAAGAAAAATGTTAATGTTGGGATGGTCATTTATCTGTAATTTTTGGGTCTATCATTATGGTGGAATATTTTTTTTAATAAATTTATTATTTTTAATATGTAATTATTGGAAAAATTGATAAATTATTTGAGCATTATTAGAATTTTTTTATTAGAGTGATCACAAATTAAATTTCAGTTAACTAGAATTAATTGACCATAAAAAAATAGGCTTAAATGGTTAGATCCTTGAGCTAAAAGGCTCATCCTACAACTGTGTAATGCTACCAGTGCTTAGTTTGTGCTAAATAAAGAAGCACTTTAGAAAGTAGATCTTAGTAAATGGATGGTATTATTAGAAATTCTCACTAATTTTTGGGAGATATAAGGATTGTTAATAAATAAGGGAAAGTTGGTCCTGATCTCAACTGACCATCACGAGGAAAGGATTAAGGATATTTCATTTTTTTCGGTGTCTGGTTGATATCCTTGGATGATGTGTTTAAGTACCTTCGTTTTCCTTTGAATATGAAGAAATATGAAAACAAGGACTGTGTCTGGTTGACACAAAAGTTAGAGAAGAGGCCACACTTGTGGTCACATAAATGCTTAATTATGTGGTTGTCTGATTCTTGATGATCGACTCCAGTGATGGATCTCACAACCATGGATCTACCACCAGCTACGCAACACGAAATCACGGATCCTCATGCAACAACAATGATCCTCTAGCATGCACAACAATAACAAAGTTTCACCATTCTCTCGATGGACATAAAAACTCACCCAGCTTCCACCTGAAGCTCTCATACCATGATAAAAATTGATATACTATTAATTAAGTGGCTCTCGAGGTGAGGTACCTAAAGAGTGCCCAAGCACTCCACACAATGCTCTCTATTCATTCAGAAGAACCTCGTACATATATGCTTGTGCACTAATAGGGTGGTTTGAACCACTCCAAAGGTATTAGGATCTCAGACCTAATCTTAAGAGTCTCAATCCTACCCTTATCACAACAAACATCTCAGTCTAGCTTTCTCCATTAATTCTAACAAGCTAATTATGCAAGATACCATATCCTTGTCACTAGTTCCTTATGTGAATGTAGTTGTGTTCCAAACATACATAAAACTATAGCTTTGCTCCAAATAAGATGAATAAAGAATCTCACCTTTAGAATCTTTGAATTTATTAGACAAGATAAATAAAGAATATGAAAATTGGGATTTTTGAATTTTTTATTTAAAATTTAGTATCATTTGTTGTGTTTTTCGCTTTATATCCATCTTCTTATAATTCAATATTTAGTTTGAAAATTTTTTGACAGCAGTTGAAAATATTAAATTTGATTTTGAAATTTAAATTTAAAAGAAAATGGTAAAAATATTAATGGTTCCAATTCAGATATTAATTGGAATATGGCTTGGAAGGTTGGATATATTACTATTACTATTGGATAGATTAATGTAACTATGTTATTTATCGACTTAATCGAGTAATTCTAAGCCAAAACCTAATCGACCATTTTAATTTTTGTTATCATCATGGAAATCAAAATTATGTCCAATAAACCCAGATTATATATCTCAGAACTTCATGAGCCCTTACCCAACTATATTATGCAGTGGACATGATAAAAAAATGGCGATGCATCACTGTTGTAATGTCATAACTTAGTGACCAATATTAATCACTGAATACTTTCTAAGGAGAAGAATGTTCATGTTGGGATGACCATTTATCTGTAATTTTGGGGTCTATCATTATGGTTGAATAGAATTCTCATATTTTATTGTTTTAATAATTTTATTATTTTTAAAATGTAATTATTGGAAAAATTTGTAAACTATTTGAGCATTATTAGAAAATTTTCATTAGAATGACCACAAAATAAACTTGAGTTAATTATAATTAATTGACTATAAAAAAGTAGTCTTAAATTCTTAGTTCCTCAAGCTAAAAGACTCATTCTACAACTGTGTAATGCTATCAGTGCTCTATTTTTGTTCCTTTTAAAATAAAAATAAAATATTATCTAATTAAAGAAGCACTTGAGAAGTTAGATCTTAGTAAATGGATGGTGTTATTCAAAATTCTCACTGAATTTTAGGATGCATCATGATTGTTAATAAATAAGGGAAAGATGGTCCTGATCTCGACTGGCCATGAAGACGAAAGGATGAAGGATATTGCACTTGTTCGGTGTCTAGTCAATATTTTGGATAATGTGTTTAAGTACCTTCGTTTTCTTTTGAATTTGAAGAAGTATGAAAACAAGGAATGGGTACGGTTGACACAAGAGTTAGAGAAAAGGCCACACATGTGGTCACATAAATGGTTATCACTCCAAAACATGCTCACTTTGATCAAATCCATTTTACAAATAATTTTCATTTATTGGACGAATATATTCTAATTTCGAAAGGGTATCATAAACAAGATCAATTGCACCATTTCACATTTTCTATTGGTTGGTACTAGTTCCAATAGGAAAATCGACCTTGTCCAAATGGAGGTGTTGGGAAGGAAGGTTGATGAAAGAGGATGGGGCTTCAGTGACAAATAATATTTTAATATGGCCTTATTTCTCAAAACAAATTGGAGGGATGTGTGCAACGATGGATTGTGGCATCAAATAATCAAAGTTAAATACCTTAATAACTATGATCTACATGTGTGGATAAGAGAGGGACCTCCTAATCCTATGAAGATTCACAATCATGGAGAAGTCTACTGCAAACCAAACATTGGTTCATTGGGAACCTGAAATGGGAGATCGACTAAGGATATATTCCAGAAATCAGACCTGATGCTCTCTTTAGTGCGGAAGGTAAACATACTTTATATTTTATCCTTATTACCTTCACAAATGATTTGGGTTTACATTTCCTCAAGGATATATAAAATAATCTCGAATCTACTTCACATACAACTTTTTGGAAAGATGCAAGGGAACTAGGGCTACAAGGTATTTTAGTGGAAGAATGGAAAGTCTATATATTACAATTCAAGCTTGTAGGGATATTATTGACTCGAAAGGAGGATACACTGACATGGATTGGTGGTTTTCATAAAGGGGAGGTTAAGGTATGTGATGCATTCTCAATCATTAAATAGGTTAATACATCACATCAATGCTACAATTGGTTCAACATTTCATGTAGATGGAACACTCCCATGCTTTTGTATGGTCAGTGGTTCACAACAGAATTATGACATGGGATTAATTTGGGATAAGTTAATTAATAGGGGTTTATAAGGCACAGGGTGGTACTGATTATGTATGCAACACGTAGAATATGTTAACGACATTTTCCTACAATGCCTTTTCTCGGTTTCGGCATAGTTCATGGTGCTCAATTTGTTGAATATCAAAGTAGATTGGGATATGTCAAACATTAGAGTATATCTATGGTAGTGGTTCGTGGAGTATAAGAATCACTATACATTGCCCATTTTTTTTCCAGTGGTGCATATCGAGGGAAAGAAATGTGTGCATCTTTCAGGAGGTGAAACTAGATGTGAGGAGGACAAGTATAAGAATATTGGCGTACTATAAGGAATATGGAATCAATGTGGATAAGAAACCTCAAAACATTTGGTGCCCAAGGGATCTCTTGGGTTTTTATATAGTAGGCTTTTTCAATGGGGTGACATAATTTGGGTTATGTACAAGCAGGATGGCCATACACATGGGGCCTGAGATGTTCTATCTCTTCCATTGGTTTAGTGGAAAAGGAAAAAATACAAGGGTGAAACGTTTTTCACTATGGGGAGTCTTATATTGATCCAAATGGATTGAACTAGAGGATATCGTAGTGTATGGAGACTCAAAGATAGTGATAGAATGGGAAACAAGTGATATAAAATGGAGACTCCTAAGCTTTATAATTGGAAGAAAAGTATTAGTGTGTTGATCAATGATTTCAAAAATATTTTTATATCACATATCTTCAGAGAAAAAACAATCAGGCAAACAAATTGTCAAAAGAAAGTTACAATGGTGATTCAGGAATGATCAACTTCCATATATTTGGAAAAGAAGATGATCAACTTCCAGATATTTGGAAAAAGGTGCTTCTGGTCCTCATATAGAAATACTTTATATTCGTGCCATTTCTGAATATGCTCATATAGAAATACTTTATATTCTGTTTTTTTTCATTAACATTTTGGTGAAAAAGTCAAACTAGACATCACATTCATAGAGGTAGTCACGGTTAAGCGTTGAAAATCAGAAAAGGTTCTGAAGACAAGAAAGTAAGATTATGCGATGGTATATGTAGATGCAAGTGGACAAAACATATGCATATATACTTACTTTTTAAAATGAAAAATATTTTTTTCCCTTTACAAAAAAACCAACAACTTGAAGACTACTTACAACATTTTGCTTATTGAGACACATATGCTGTTCAACGTTTAAACCTGAGAAATTTTATTTTGATGGAATGGAGTGTCGAGTCCGTAATTATAGGGGAGGTACCACAAAACTAGTTCTCATTTTAGAGAAAACCCATTAAAAAAATTAACTAGTAGACTGCTTTAATTTTGCTTATCAGAGACATTTGTTAGGTCTTACAATAACTAGAATACTACTAACAACATTTTTCTTATTGACACACATGTGCTCTTACAAATACTACTTACAACATTTTTATTATTGAGACACATGTGCTCATACAATAACTAGAAGACTCCTTACAACATTATGCTTATTGAGACACGTGCTCTTCAACGTGTAAACCAGAGAAATTTTAAGCTATAGAATGGAGTATCGGAGTTCGTAATTATAAGGCAGGTGCCAGAAAACTAGTTTTCGTTGAAGAGAAAACCCATAAACGACATGCCCACTTTATTTTTTAAAATATTCTTAGATTTTGAACTCGTGATTTGTTTATACTTACATAACTAATAAAAATCATTTGGAATTTCGAACTGGACTGTCTGGAATTATTGAGAATTTCTACGAATACGATAAAATAAATGATTGTTTACAAATAACTCTGGTTAGCATTTAAATTTCAAGCAATGAGAGATTCCGTGGGTTCAAGTCAGAATTTTATAACATGACATTTCGGTCTGACATGTAAGGTTGTGTAGCATGTAAGGTCTGTGAGAGGTATCAAATATTACATTTAGATCACGTAAGCGACTAGTTCATTTCGACGCTCATTCCTTTCTGCGCCCATTTCCTTCCAAGAGTACACCATCTCACACATGAATTATGTATGTTTTGTGAAGTCGTAACTAAATCTCACTTTACCTCACAATCTCAGAGACCTAAAATTAAAAAATATAGGACACCATCAAGTATTTTGAAAATATGATAACTGTATCAGTTAGACTAGGAAATTCCAGCACGTTACTTTCGTTCAAGATCGAATAACCTGCTAACCACTCATTTATAGATTTTCAAAATAAATGGGAAAAGAGATTATCTAGTTGACATGCATATAGGCAGGCATATACTTAACCCTTACATGCAAGAGTTTGACTGATTGATTGCAAAATAAATGGTTAAATATATTATCTAGTTACGTTAATAGGGCAGTCATATAGTTAAGCCTGTATGCAATAATTTAATTGATTGATTGTTGGTTTTGGAATGTTGTAGAAATTAGTTGGCGTGACTAGGACATGTATATAGTTGAGACTTGAAAACTGTCTGCATGTAACAATTTAAACTTAATTGGATTTATTGTAGATTATGAAATAGTGTAGGAATTTGATTGAGATAAGCCAAATTCTTAATAAAACATGGAAAAATTAATTAGGGGCTCTCAGCACCTTAGCCATTCGTGCCTTTAGAATTGCTGATGAGAACCACCTTGAAGGTGACAAATATCATTTTATTTGTGTTTTCCTTAAAAAATGGTTATAGCAAGGTTCAATGTCTTACAGCTTTCCAAAAAGCGGAAAAAGATCCTAAGGTTAAAATTGATAATTGTGACAGGTCTATTGGTGTTCACCTTCCTTTTATCCAGGGAACCACTGATAAGATCACTAGGATACAAAGGAGACATAGTGTTCCTTCAACCTTCAAGCCCCTCTGCACGATTCGGAGTTCACTCAGATTAGTTAAGGACTCGATATGCCCGAAGGAGGGTAAGGGTGTTTACTTGATTCTGTGCTCTTGTGGGACACCTTATATTGGTGAAACTGGTCGATCCATCAGTCAAAGAATTCATGAACATGCCACTGACCTAAAGCATAACAGATCTTGTTCCTTTGCCTTAGCAGAGCGTGCTGAAAAGACAAAGCATCACATTTGCATTGAAGATGTTGAGGTCATTGCGAGGGTGGACCATTTCCACCACCGAAAGTGCAGGGAGGCCCTTGAGATTGAAAAGAGGCTGGTCAACCTTAATAGAGATGATGGGTGGAGTGTGAGAAGGTGCTGGATATGTGCCCTTCATTCTTAGTTTTTGGGTTTCTTCCCTTTTGTTTGCCCTAGGTTCGTCTTTTCCTCTCCTCTAGTCCTGTTTTACTTTTCTCATTATTTTTATTTTTCTATTTATTTAGTTATTCTTTATTATGTAATTACTTATTAATTATTTATCATTATTATGTTTATTATTTGTTTATTTTTAATCAGTTAATTACTTATTTATTTAAATTAAAAAATAAAAATAAATGAATTAATTAGTGTAGTTTCAAATAATATATTGAATTGCATTCAAAGTAATGTGTGTGTGTGTGTGTGTGTATATATATATATATATATATATATATATATTATGATTTATTTTTTGTTTTTTATTTTTATTTTTATATTTATATTTATATTTTTTAGTTTTTATTTTTATTTTATCTTTAATTTTATTTTTTATTATATTTTATTTTTTATTTTTATATTTTATTTTATTTTGTTTTATTTTATTTTATTTTATTTATTTATTCATTTTATTTTAATTTTTATATATTTATAGTAAAACTAGCCGTTATTCTACAACGGCTAATTGGAGCTCCATTATCTATTTAAGCTGAGTCTTAGATCAGATTTCTCATCTTGTCACTGGCTGGTTCGAAACACGTTGACACAAATTTCTCCAATGTGATTTTGACTGAAAGACTTGATACATAATTTATGGATCACATAAGTCAAATTCCTAATAATTAAGAACATGTTAAGTAGGTCATCTAGATTAATTAAAGAGATCGATCATAAATGGTTGTATTTAAAATTTTTGTAGCATCAGACATTTATTTTCCCATCCTTTATAACATTTTTTCATTTTTAATCCTTAAATAATAAGCTATTTATTATTTTCTATTCAGTTATATGCATTAATGGAAGTTTATAAATGTGATGTATTTTTGAAATGTAGTTCTTAATGTAAATAAATATATATTCTTTATAAAACAAATTAGAAGTAATTGATAATAAGTTATAAGTGGTCTATATAAAGCCATTTATCAACTTTTATTTTCCTATCATGAAGTTTAATATAAGTGTATAAATGTGACATTGTTTTTTTGAAATAAAACTCTATGTAAAATGAGATGGTTTTCCTAAAAAAACATGAAATAATTATTTGATAATGAATAGTAAGTAGATTCCTCAAGTTCTCTTAAGATATAGGTCATAAATAAATGTATTTAAACTTTTTACAACATACACCATTTTATTTTCCCATCTCTATTAACATTTTCTAAATTTGAATTTGTAAATAAATAATTTCTAATTGAAATAATAAAAGCCATCAAGACTTAAAGCATGTATTAAATTCTATTTATTTATATGCAATGATACAAAGTTATAAACATATTATATTTTTGAAATAAAACATTTAGTGTAAGTAAACATACATTTTTTAGAAGAAACAATAATTTAATATCAATCGATGATGAGTTCTAAGTGGTTTATTCTATTTTCAATCGATAAATTTTTCTAACTATGCATTTTTAAATCAATTACTTTTATATACAATCATGTCATATAAGTCGAGAAGTCTTAAAACGTATAACCTCAAAATTAAAATCAATACACCCTATCCTATTCTCCTTATAGAAGTGGGTCTTTCCTCTATCGAGAGCCTAGCTATGACTAGGCTCCTGTTGTACAAGCACAAAATCAAACCATGGGAGACAATAGACTTCCTAAGCTAGCTTTAAATTCCAGCTGAAACCGTCTAAGGCCCAAACGAGGTTGGTATAAAGATACCAGGGCTTGGTTAAACCATTGGGAGATCGACGAAAATGTTGCTTTGCAAAATATTAATAACATTAAAAATATTGTTACTTCTAAGTTTAAAGAGAAAACGTGGTCTGAGAAAGATTTAGAGGCTAAAAGAAAATTAAGATATTATAAGGAAGTCATCAACCCTACTCTAGAATATCAAAAGTATCTCTCTATTTTAAGTAACTCAAAGAAAAAAAATTAATATAGCCAAGATAAGAACGAACTCTCATGATCTCCATAGTGAAAGAGGTTGTTGGGTAGTTCCTAAAACACCATGGGTTGAAAGGATCTGTCATATATGTGAGAATATGAACATTGAGGATGAAAATCACTTCATGTTAAAGTGCCCTGTATATACCCGCATTAGATATCAGTTTCATAATCTTTGTTGCTATACCGACATTCCTAGCCTTTTAACATGTCAAAATTATAGTGAGCTCGAGATGCTTCTCTCCAATCCCTTTGAGCATAGGAGTACAATTTTAAAGAAAACTAAATAATTCGTTTCTTTAGGTTCAATATACCAAACTTTGGTCTCAATGGATGTTAACCATCATCATCATCATCATCATCATCATCATCATCATATATGTGACATTGTTATTTCTAAAAGAAAACTCTATGTAATTTTTTTATTTTTTTATTTTTATTTTTAAACATGGATTAATTAATTCATAATGATCATTAAGTAGAATATTCAAGCTCATTTAGGAGTTGTGTCAGAAATGAACATCTTTAAACTTTTTTCCACCATATGACATGATTTTCCCATCAAGATTAACATTTTGTAAAATTCAATTATTAAATAAACATTTGTAGTTAAAATAATCTCATAGAAGCTAACAAGACCTGAAGCTATTTATTATATTCCCTTTAGTTATATGCATTGTTACAAGTTTATAAATGTAATATATTTTTGAAATAAATCTCTTAATGTTAGTAAATATACATCTTTTACAAAAATAACTATAATTTATTGATAATGGGTTTTAAGTGGTTTATTTAGACCACATGGAAAATCATGTGTAATAGATAAATGACTTTTAATATATATTTAATGTTCAAAATTAATATCTTAAAGATAATTTATTAGTAGTTACATTGAGTATGTAATAATTAAAGAGCATGAGGACTTATATAAATTTCAACTAAAATCCATTAGTTGTGTTTTACATTTATTTATTCCCCATTAACAATTCTTATCATTTTCCCCTCTTGGTGAAAGCAATGGTCAATCGTGGTTTTTTGTACAATAGGTTACCACTATCACATTAGTACCATTATTAGTTTTTGACAATGTGGACAAGGAGAGATAAATATCCGGACTGCCATCAAGTCTACTATTTTTTGAAAACCCTTGCTTCCACTATTTACTTGTCTATGTATATTGGTTCACTAATTCTTGTTTACATCAATTTGTGACATTGTCCATCATAATGGAATAACTTGAATACCCATTTAAGAACTCTCATTTGATGTACTTGTCTTTGAGTGGAGATAAATCAATGATTCCCAAACGTTCTTGAAATACCTAGATCAATAGTACCGAGCTTTAATAGTGTATGCATAGTTTCTATAAAGAAGAATAATCACCTCCTCATTAGTGTTACTTAAAGGCATGAAGGGGTAGAGAATTTAGCACAAAAACATTTTACTAAGTTTCTAGTAGATTATTTTCAAAGAAATGCAAGGGAGGTACCTCCTTTCCACTTACACGAAGATCCTCACATCACCATTATTCAATCAACAACTCTTGTGCAGGTTGTGGGAAAGGGGGTTAGAGTCATCTAACAAAAAATTCAAACATAGATGACTCTAGTATACTATCCACAACTATAATATATTTCTTGGATGTTATACATACTAATATGATTTACCTTAAATAAATTATTTCTTAAATTTTTCTTTCACACTCCCCTTGTGCATTGATACTATTGTACTTAACAACCCCATGCTGACCTATTCATGGTCTCTAATTGGTTTGACATTCCTAAATTTTTTTTTTTTCTTAAATTAAGTTAATATGGTGATTTACAAAATAATAAATGTTGTTGAAGGCCTTGTAATAGAATACTTCCAAATTTAATGAAATATGTGTTTTCCCATATATTCTGCACATGGGGATGATCCATGAGACAACATTATCTTGTTTTAAACCACCTAGGAGACCACCTGATTCAGATTTGGTGAAATATGTTTCACACCTTGATGCTCCATTCATAGATACAAGAAGGAAGGGAGCATTAGAAGACCATACTACAGTGCTGAGAGTGTTGGGGTAGCTCAAGGAGGAGGGAAATATTTTCCCCTTATCACGATTATCCACTCTCTCATCTCATATTGCGCTGAGAGAGCATGCTGCCAAAATGGCGAAAGACAACACCATGGGGCAAGGAGGGAAGTCCGTGGCTATGAAGACTTAGAAGATAATCTCACTTGGAGAGAAAAATTTTATACATGATAGAAGATGGTGGCCTCACATGCATACTATGGCAAGACCAAGGAGTTTTTTGATAGATGATAGCCTTCCATGGGAGACTATTTTCCAAAGACTTCCATCTTCATTTGAGCATGTGCATATGCAAGAAAGGCAGCAAGGAGGGAATAGTAACCTTCCATCATATACCTTTGGCATGGTAGGTGTCAAGAAAGAGTAGAAGGGAAGGGATGACCTTCCAATACATACATTTCAGTTGATAGATCATCAGCACTGTCATTGTTGAGGAGTCTAGATCCATATTGGAAATCCCAACTATTGGTGGATTATTCCAAGGATCTTCACACATGCATGATTCTTGATGACTAGCTACATGATGAGGGCTATTTAGTCCAATATGGAGTCCTCTATGATCATGGTAGGATATTATTGTCTAGAGCCTCCAACCTCAAGGAGAAGTTTCTACAAAGGGCCTATGAAGAGTTATGTTTCAGCCACACATATTCCATGAAGCTCAACAACATCATCATGAGGAGCTACCATTGGGAGGGCTTTGAAGGAGAAGTATATCAGCATTGTCAAATATGCATGTACCATGTGGAGATGGAGCAGCAAAATAATTCTATGAGAGAGTTAATTCAGCCTTCTCTATCTTCTTTTGAGAGAGGAGATAGATCTATGCACCACTCCATTTGTTTAAGGAGGATTGTTGGTGAAGAGCATACTAATGTAAATCATGTTTTATGTTATGATTGTATGTATTGTTTTACCATGTATGTGCAAGCCATGAATCCGAGGATTTCTGTACCTTATGAACTTCATGGCCAACTTTGGGCCAAAACTATTTCTGAATATGGCCACTCCCTTGGAGGACAAAGGGAGATTTTGCAACATGATGGGTGCTTTCCTAAGGCACCAAATAGATCTCACACTTTCAGCCATGGTGAGATGATATGGACAGCAAGTAAGTGGTGGGGAAAACACTTACCACATCTTGATCTAATGCAGTCAGGAGATGCATTGCACTGGTTTGACATGTGGGACGATGACCCACCTCCACATGCACAAATTTTTGTTTGTATCTATGTTGCTTTTATCCCCTACATTGATGATGTGCTTGTAATTTTTATGGGGATGTATGGAGGAAGGAGGGAAGGTATGTATGTTCCATATTGGATGGATATTCTCCATGTACTTTATGCTACATGTTTCAGGGAGAACATTGGGAAAACCATGTTTGTTTCATATAAACTATTGTCTCCCTATGCGATGGACTATTTGCATCTCATGAGAACTTTGGAGGAGCAATTCATGGAGGGATGGATTGGTGAACACTTAGCTTATGGAGGAAGCTTATCACATGTTGGTGTCACCAATGGAGGAGGAGAAGAGATGCAACACTCACCTTATCATTTGCTTGAGGACAAGAAACATTTTGGAGGGGAGGACTGTAATATTCCTAAAGTTCTAAGCTAATTGGAACATTCATTTTTGTTTTATTTCTTTGTTTGAAGAATAAAAGTGTAAAGGAGGTCTATAAAAATCCTAATAAAGAATAAATCAATGCCAAATGTGAAAAGGGCTAAATCTTGGCCATGTCAGAAAGCACCCTTAGGTGTGAAAGGGGTTGGATATTTTGATTGGGTGAACCTTGACCAAATCTACAGCGTTGTCATGCAGGAGTGGCCATCAGTGAGGCATAGCGCAGTTTTAGATGGAGATGCTTGGTGTGAAATAAGTTATCTCATTGAAGGTGGTTTAGGGTTTGCAAGCTCTCAACTTATAAAAGGAAGAGGATGGAAACATGAGAATGTTTTTGATGGTGATTATATTTCTGAATATATTGTCTATTTAGACATATATCATTCTCTTGTTTTTTAGCTGAGAATAGTGTTGTCTAGCACTGGGTGTTCCTGATCGGGAATCCCACCTCTTTCCTTCAAAGGCCTCTTGGAAGAGTTTGCTTTATATTGTCCACTATCTGGTTGAAGGCAAAGCTTCTTCTTTCAACTACGATGCATATCCTGTTGAGGGTTTGGTTGTCTTTGCAAGCTACAGGATGTTGAGGCTAGATCTACTCAAATCTAGACCATTCTTCTGCTCCTTTTCAGTGGAGGAGGATTCTGCTCCATTGGGAGGAGTGTATTGGAGTGCTTGGGCATCATTTTCTGACATTGGCATGTGGCCAACCATGATCTATACCCTAAAATGCAGTTTACCTTCCAGATCTGCGTTATTCCTATAGGTATTGTTGCAGGGTGTTTTGGCATACCATATGTAGAGTTGTTTTTCAAGTGTTGGGGATCTGCCCTTCACTTTGGAGATCCATTGGATGAGATCTATACATTGTTCATTTCAGATCTGATCTGCATGTTTCTGAATACTTATGAATATCTGAATATTTGTGCAGATCTGTAACTTTGATCTCAAATCTACTTCATGTACGTGATGTTTTGATCAAAACCCCAAGGGGAATAGAAATGGGAGCCTCTATAGTGTATGGATCTGTTGTAGATTTGCATTTTCATGCACTTAAATTCTCTAGACATAAAGCGTAATCAACAGTTGTTTTTCGCCCAATAAAATTGATGCTCAG
>CM076578.1:604674164-604710544 GCA_034641835.2 Pinus albicaulis
TTTTGGCCTACACAATGGTCCCCCTCTACTTCCCAGAGTCAGGCCTGGCAGTCAAACTGGAAAAAACCTACAAATCAGCCAGCTTGTTGTGTAACCAGCTCCAAAGAGAGAAGAAAAGAGATATTCACGCCTTAGAAATGAGCCACTTCGAGGGGGCAACCTCCAATACATTACATGAATGAACAATTCTTGGATGATACAAATGAACAAAAACTCCTTCTATATATAGGAGTCCATGGGGCCATAATATAATCCTAGTGGGGCCACAATGTAATCCTAGCCGACCTAACAATAATAATGTAAGGGCACAATAATAACAATATGGGGGTTACAGGGGTACAATAATAACAATAAGGGGGGCTACACTAACATAATAAGGGCTACACTATTAATATAGGGACTTAACATGCCCCTCTCCTTCAAAAAAGTGTTGTCCTCAACGCTTGAGTAGCTCTGGGTGCTTCTGTATAAAATTCTCATCCTCCCATGTAGAATCTTCAGTGGGTAAGTTCTTCCACTTGATGAGATACTCTGAAATTGATCGATTCCGTAGTCATATGAAATGGTGACGGTCACTATCCATCACTATAAATCATTATTGGTGACGGACCTTGAATGTCACCACAACACCTATACTTTCGGCGACGCCACCTTTGGTGACGTTCAGTTTTTGGTGACGAAGGCTCTTTTGACCCTCACCAATGAGCTTATGGTGACCATTTTCGCCCCTCACCAATGTGCTTTTTTCTTGTAGTGTAGGGTCGGATAAAGGAACAACTGTTGCATTAAGAAAGAAGAAGAAAACAACTGAGATTGAGAAGCTTCGCAGAGAATGAATAAAGCTTCATAAACTAGTAGAACAGCTTAGGAAAACCATTAAGGTTCTGAGAATGAAACACATGCCCAAGCGAGCCCCTAAGAGAAGAAGCATTGCTATCAAAAGAAGCTCAAAAAAGAGAAGAGTGACCGCTGATAGGAACCCCCAAGTTACAAAAGAAACTATACCTGAGCCTAATTATGAGGATGCGGAGCAACAAACAGTTGTTCCAACACAAGCTGTTCCAGAGGAATAGATTTTGAGTGAAAATATGCAATATAGCAGTCAGCACACTTTCAGTGAGCTGACACTGGCCAGACTTTAAGAAGAATTGACACAGGCCCGAATAGAAAGGTAGAGACTGGAGAAAGATACTGTCCCAAGAAAAAGATATCAGGAATTACAACAACAAATGAGAACTATTCATGAAGTAGAAGCTGAAGCTCATGAAAAACGACGGAAAGTAGAGGTAAAGGCTGATAAGGTAATGAACCAACTAAAACTAGCATACACTCAAATGGACACTCTTTTCTCCTTGTATACTGATGTCTTGGCCTGTGGATGCCCCGCCAAAAACTATGCTTTGTTTTTACTAGAAAGATATTTACAATTAAAGATCAAGGTAGTTAGGGCAGGGAAATCCATAGAGCTAAAAATAATAGATGACTTGATATCATGTTGCAAACTTTATGGGATCAAAGTACAGTGCCTATTATGTGAATTTTACTTGCATAACCTAATACTTGAAAATGACTGTGAATCAAACCCTAGCCCTTTTATTGGAGATGTTCAGTTTCAAGCATTCATTTCCTTTGCTGTAAACCAATTAAAATGGCTTAAATCTTATAACACCTTTCAAAGGCAGGAAAATGGATTAGATCTATGGGTTAGAAGTGAACCTCAGGACCCACTTCAATTTTGGGATAGACAGAAAAATTTGATGACAAAGGAAGGCGTTACCCAAACTCTGGGGCCTGTCCACAAATCAATCATTTTGAATGGAACAGATTATTTTTCATCCATTAGGAACCAAGCTTATATAGCAGCCAAGGTCTGGTGGAGAACCTCGAATTAGAATGTGCAAAATAGGGAACCATTTAATTATAGAAACTTTGGGCTAGCTGCAGACCATTTCATTTCCTATAGCCATCTTGTTTTAAAAGAAGGACCATATTGGTTAGGATGTAGGTTCCGCAACCCTATTGCATGGTACCCTGCTTCGGACTACAAATCTATTTATGAACTTCCTGAAGGACAGATAGAACATGTTTTTGAGGAATTAGTTGCACTACATGGTTTTAGGCTTGTAGATGAAAAACCTTATTCGGCTTATTCTTTGACAGCTGTCCATGTGAACTATAGTTTTCATGAGGGCATGAAAAAGATTAAGCAGGGAGGTATGTTGGGTAGTGAAAGAGGTATGAAATTATTGTGTATTTACTCTTTCTTTACCATAAATATACTCATGTTTGCCTTGGAAAGGTAATTTATCATAGGAATTACAATAGAATTGGAAAGGTTCATGATTAATATGAAAAGATGACTAAAGGCTACTTTTTGAATGACAAACATGAATTCAGAGAGGTGAACAGCTATACCAAAGGTGGGATTGAGAACAATCTAAATGTTGCTCCATCAGCATTGAATCATATCCAGCCAAAGGCAAGGAGATCTGAACGAATAGCCTAGAAAGGACAGGGAACAGCTTGGCCTCAGTCAACACAAACAGAATGATGACTAAACACAGAGGAGCGAATCCCTCAGGATCTTTCGATCCTCAGGGATCACTGTTCAAACTCATCTTGTTCCTTGATTGGTCCGTCAAGATTTGATATATAAAGCCATGTCCTTTAGTGACAAGGGGACGAATTGTTGTTGAAGTTAGGAATTGGTCGAAAGACTTTACATTTTCTCTATTATATTAACTCTATGTTTTGAGAGAAACCTTTCTGTAAAAATTTATGTTGGTTTAATATAAGGAACGTGTTTTATCTACCTTCTACAGTTCTGAATTAAGCCCAGCAGTATTTCAATGGTGCTAAGGGCCCGGCTCTAGTGGAATCACTTCACTGTTTTTATTTTAATCTTTGCTCATTTTTGTGCGGAGTGCGCTTAATGTTTGTTTTGATTACAGAATTGGTTTATTGTTGATCGGATCAAATACAGAGTCATTGTTGTTTCATTTCTTTACAAGAAGCATAATTCACGGTTCGATTATCTTGTTGTTACAATAAAGTTTCGCTGACTTGTATCTGATTTGAGTTGTTCTTCCTTTAGTTTATAATCTGTTATAATTGATTGTTGCGTAGTGAGAAGCTGTCGACAGAATTGAAGCATAGAAATCTAGTGCCTTGAATATGTTAGAATTGTAATTGCTGTTCATTTCACGTTGTTGTTCCATTTCTGTTCATTACTTATTCATAGTCTTTGATTAGCAAACAGATGAGTTGTACTTACATGCTGTTGTTGCTTTTCAGATTGCATTTCTTTTAAGTTTCTTTCATTGAATCTGCTTTTGTTTCAATTTCTTTAGGATCTCCAACTGTAGAGGATAGAGGCTTTTGCTTCCAAGTCCCCAGATTGGTCATCTTGCATCGATTTCTAAGGGAAATAGTTACTGCTACTACATCCCTGATCGATGTTCTGCAAGATTGAAGTAGTTTAATCTTTTTATTCACGTCACTGTAATTAGGTTTCTTTCCAAGCATTTGTTACTTTTGTTTTTGTTACTTCATACTACATCTTCACAGCATTTCTCTTAGACAATTGCAGCCTCAGACAGAGTACACTCTTGAAATAAAAATATGCTCCTGGATTGATGATTAATGTAGGCTAATTAGGTGTTCAAAAGATACCTTTTTATGACCCAATAACAACAAATTATTTCTCAGTCAATGGGGGAAGTAGCAACTCTTCTGATGGTGGAAAATATATCGCTTTAGGTGTTCATTCAACTTCAACGTCAGAGTAGCCCAAGCCAAAGGATGACTATGGGTGCTTCATTAAGGAAGAGCAACCTCTGCAACCTACTCTGGATGACAAGGACAAGAATTCCTAGAGCTATGATGCTCTTCTCTCATGGTTTTTACAACCATATCATTTTTTTATGATTTTTTACTTTCTACACGAGTTATATACTTATAGTTTCTCTATGTATAATTTTGGTTTCCCCTGTAGGCACAAAAATTTCCATGCTACATGGACTGGTTCTTGGGATGGTTTCCCCTTGCGGGGCATCCCTTCTTTTTCTTTTTTTGAATTTTCCCACCAGAATTGGCAAGTTCAACAATTTCGGTCTGGATGTTGATTGTAACAATGTACTTTGTATGATATAATAGAAGTAGACATATTTAGAAAAAAAAGTGTGTGAAATTTATTAATCATCAAATGTAATTGCATCAGTTGGACTATCTTGAATTGGAATTTAAGTAAAATGGATATGAATTAAAGTAACAAATTTCACACGAGTATTTTCTAATTAAGTATCAGGAAAATTAGTATTAGAAAAATTGATGTCAAACATTGGCTAATGAATGCCATTACAATCGATATTACTTGAATCTAATTTCATATATTAGATGTAAATTCATGAATTAATCCATAATTATGTCAAGCCCTTTGCACATGGAGGGGGTGGGGATGAAAAAATCCCGAATTAATATCATTACTCTTCCTTGTGTGAAACCTTTCCTATTTCTATGATAGAGGATGTGCAAGATAACATAGCCACTTTTCATAGGAGAAAATACTCTAACATTGATGCTATTATGTTATTCCTCCCGCTCTATCCAATTATGGCAGAATTAACGTGGTTGCAGGTCTTTTTTCAAATACAGGGGGTTTGAAATCAGAACTTCGCTATGTGGAGGATGAAATAATTTCATAGTGTAGATGTCAATTTCTATTTTTTGTGAAATAAATTTGTTAATGTCCGTTTTTTATAGTTTACAGAAAGAGAACATAACAATTTACAATGATTGCCTAAAGCTACATGGAAATATTCAAACTGAAATCAATTTTTTTTATATGATTTTATCAAATAATAAGTGAATTAATAATTTCACATTTGTAAATTGAACTCGTACTATGCAATATTAAATAAGTTGTGTTTTCAATTCATGTGATGAACCAAATAAGTATAAACAATGAACTTTCGAGGGAAAAATTAAAAAACATTATTATAGGGAAATATACAAAAATAATTTAATATTAAAGAATAAATCAAAACATAATCTCAAAAAGTTTTGAAAATATACCATTTAACAGAATTATAAATAAATGGTAAGAAAATCCAGGCTTAGAACAGAGTAATCAATATTTGTGCCTAAAAGTATTTAACAATAACAAAAACAATTATAGTAACAAGAATTGTATCTCAATTGAAATGCTAATTACCACAGTTATGATTAAAATAGACATCAAATATGAAACATATTTCTGAAATTAAAAATCAATTATTGAATATTCATTTTCATTCTGATCAACAAAAGAATCTTCAAATTGTTCACAAAATTGGTAAAAAATGTCAAAATTTGCATAAAACAATCAATTTTTAACAATAAGGTATACAATTTGAGTAACAATAATACTACATAGTTTCTCATGATGGCTACTCTATCCATAATAATAATTTTTCTGATATCCCAGTTCAATATCATATTCGTGATGACCATTTTGGTTTTTTTTCTCTTTAAATTTTCACACTTGCATTTCGGTAAACTAGGAAAAATTATTTTGTAATCAATAAAATACATCTAAAAAAATCCATATTCAAATGAAATCCCATATGCATACCACCTCAGAAATTTTGAGTGTAGAAAATAACACTCGATTTCTAAAGTGTTTATCAAAAATTTTATACCTAGCCCCAAAAGTAAATGAATTGGAATGTCATAAACTGTAGTACGAAAAATCCATTCGAAATGAAAAGAAAAAAATTGCATCCAGAGATTGACTCATTTCATAATATCATATATAAAAATATAAACATTTAATCACTAGTAAACAAGAAAATGAATATTCAAAGATTTAAGAGAACTTATAATATGTAAAATCACATGTCATGATTGTTTGACTATTAACTATTTTTCTAGTTTTATACTTCTTGTAACAACTTCTTTAACTTTGTCTGTATGTAATATTTCATAAGAGTGCTTGTAATTTCTAGTTTGACACATTGACTAAATATCTCCTTCTCAATGTCCCTAACTTTTCATTGCAATTCCACATCTAAATCAGAGTTTTTTTTATTAACATTAACAAAGCTAATTATCCATTCCCTATTTTCTTGTGTACTAAAATCAACTCTATCATCAAATTCTATTGCCTTTGAGTATTTGAGCTTATCTAATTCAACTGTTAATGTTTCTCTAGAAAATAATCCATAGTAACATGTGATATGTGGATCATTCAGATTCTACATAATCTATACAACCTTGACATATGCATTTTCTCTTAGATTATCTATGTTTTCATATTCTGAAATAATTTCCTCCATTCTTCTAATTCTTTGAGACCATGAAACTTTGAGTTGCTTAATTTGATTATCATTTGGAAAGTAAATCAAGTCTCTACCTTAAATAAAATAATTCATTGTCCATGAAATACCTGACTCCTTTAAGATCACATCAAATGCACTCAACAAATGACTTATTTCTTTGTTCCAAATGCTCCAAAGTGGAATCTATTTGCCATGCATGTTCAATTTTTTGCAAATGTTCACATATATTGTCGATAATATATGTTTTCATTTCTTTAATAAAATTGATATATTTAGAAAATCTATATGATGTGTATTGAGTATAAACCACCATTAGTGTTGTATGTATTTCCTATGGGGCCATCAAAAAAAGACCTAAATTTATAGCACCTTCTAGGTTCTTTATTCTTCTTATTAGTCTCAATTTTTCTGCTTCATGTTGACTAAGAGACTCTACAAACACATCACTAGTAACTTGATGCAACTTCATGACCGATTTGGTTGAAACTCCAGACATATCAAAATGCATTTTTGTTTGGTCTAAAACCATTTTTCTATGAACTTTTACTTTCCTAGTATTAGTTTTTTTACTGCAATTGTCATATACTTCATTTTGTAATGTGACATAACCATATTAAAAAAAATTAGATTCTTCGACAATTTTCACCATTGTCCTCTAATTTCCTTTAAAAAAAACACTAACCAAATCATATAGTAGGATGTTATAAATTTATACATTTATAACTTCCTCAACACCTCCTATTTTCATAGAACTTCTAGAAGTGGTTGATTCGTGAGTATATATTTCTTTTGAAATAAAACTCTGATCAGGTTCTTTATCCTTCCACTCGCTAATAGCTTATGATAAATCAATTTAATATTTCAGGTATATTTTGTCCTATTTTCACTGAAGGATGAAATCACATCATTATCAGTTATGTAGATTATATATTGATCTATAGAAATACTGATAACTAATTCTTCGATGATTTCTTAAACATCTATCTTTAGCCCTTAATTAACATGAGTATCATTTATGCAATATACAAATTATTCTACAGAAGTAATGATACATGATTCTTCGATGATTTAATTATAATCTATGATTATTCCTTGATTTTTTGTCAATACATTTTAACATTCTTCGCTCTGCTCTCTAATTTCTGTAAAAAAATTTATGTATCCAGTTGTTTCCATGTGTATGCCAAATACACCCTCCTCATAAAAGGATTTAATTACTTGATCTACACTTAAATTAAAAAAATATAAAGTATATACGAGTTGTATATCATGATACATATTCCTCACTATGTTTTCTCCAATAATAAATGAAAAGGAAATGAAGTGTATTTTATTTTTTCTTTGAAATATATTTATTGATTCAAGGTATTGCCTACATACTTCAAGAAAAAAATACCTATCTATAAAAAATTTTGGAAATAGAAATGACTTACCTTGAAATCCATAAATTTGAATTAATGTATTACTTTATTTTTCTTCATGCATACCTTTTCCCCATAGGAAACATGTGCCTATGGTGATATTCGATGAAGCTTTTGTCTAGTTATCATGTAATTGACGTGTCTTACAAAAACATCTTGAATTAGAAAAAATTTTAAATCAGAATTATGCTTGCATAGTATAGGATACCATATTTTCATTGGTTCTTGATTCACATCAAATTTAGGATTACATGGAAAACTACAAAATCCATCACTAGAAATCAAAGCTCATATGATATACTCCATCATGAAGAACCTATTGGTCATAGATAAATTGGCTAACTAAGAATATAATTCATTATAAATGATATAAACCCAGTCAAATACACAATTATTGTTTTATGTGTGATAAATCATATAGAGAATGCATTTTGGAACACTTGTTGTAGTTTCTAGGCCCATGACATGTGCACAAAGCTAATAAAAGTCCCTAAAAGATTGTTTAAATAAATATATATCTAGGATAAAAATATTTTAAGGAACTTGGTAATTTTGGGAAACGAAATCCCAAAAAACATTAGCCTCACATGCTTATGATATTGTGAAACTATATTCTATGGGTAATTTCATGCAGATATTACATTTTGATAACTTTAATATTTGTCTAAATGTATTTTCATTCAAAGGAATCATTTTTGTTGGTATCATAATTGTTCTTGTTTCTGAATCCTCTTTTTTTCCGCACAAATGAAAATTTTCTCTGAAATCAATAAATTTTGGCACACATGCAACATTCACTAATGAACTAGTCCAAATATTATTAATTTTCTTCTCTTCAATTCGAATATTCACATAATAGTCCTATGCCATTGACCAGTGGAAGTTCTCATCGATACTACCAAGTAAGTTAACAATATCAATGCACATAACTTCTCTACTTTGTCTACTAACCATGTTCATTTCATAGTGAATTTTTTTTTGAATCAATAATGTTCTCAATACCGCTGATTTGCACAATTATTTTCGATTATGTATATATTCACTAGTTGTTACTATTGAAAATGTGAAATCGGCGCCCACTATTCTAACCCTGAAATATGTTACATAGGGAATTTGTCAATAAATAAAAATTGAAGATACTAAAGCTGAAATTTATGGAAACCAGTGAAAATATTCCTCGAAACACGAAAACTATCTCATCCATTTATTATGCATCTCACTTCTTCATTACTATAAATTCTTTGTAATAATGGAAACTATCAAATAAGTTCTCGATAACAATTCTCGCTAAAAAAAAATATGTTAAGTTATCCCTATTATGAAACAATAAGATCGCATGGCTACTGCCCACTACTTTGTCATTATCTACTTTGAATTATGAATAACGAGATGCATAGATTTTAAATATTTCAGAGACACATGTAGTTTAACCAATGATTGCAAATTGATTTTCTCTCTTATGTGCTAACCCAAATAAAGGCTAGTTCAAAAATTAATCACATTTTAAAAATTCCATGAATGTACCAAAAACGTGTCACACAGGATGAGAATATCTAGAGAAAATATGCTAAATAATGAGTATTATAGAGAAAGGAATATGCAAAGAAGATAACAACACTTTTGCACATTTTCAAGTTCCTCACAACGCTTGTCCATCTTTCCTATCTTCTGCATTTGTGAAATCAATAATTAGCTTAAGTTATAATAATAAAATTAACAAATATGAACTTTCAAATATTGGATACAATTTATGCAATCTATGATTGTTATTTCCTTGCATTAGTTAAATTAATCACTTATTCATTATGGAATCCGCATCAGAACGAACAAACAAATCTATCATTGTATCTTATATTAAAGTGGCTAAAATTTAGAAAAATGCATTGTATTGCATTTATAATTTCTTATGAACTTTGTTTCTTCAAAACAAGAAACATATTGTTGAATTATAAATGAATGTGAAATATGAACATGACATTTTTGAAGAGGGAAATTTGTCGACATGTGATCAATAATTGTCTTGTTCCCAAATTATTTCTTGTAACTGCTTGCACTTCATACAATCTAATAATTGTTTCCTTATTTTAATTTTTGAATTGATTTAAATATTGAAATCTCCAATAAGTATAAAATTGTAATCACTAGGTGTGAATTGTGCCCTTGCTATTACTATTTAGTCAATGATTTTCGAAATAAATACAAATGGCACACATATACATTTATTATGCATATATGACAATGGAAATATAGTTTTGACAAAAAAATTTGATTATGTTATTACATTTTTTGTCGATACATTTTCTATGTTTTCTTGTATGCAAGTAAATAATCCATGAAGACAAATAGATATGTTGAAATTGAATTTGTGAAATTCAATATTTGACAGTTGAAATTTTAAATGTGTTTCTTAGATACAGAGAGTTATAGAATTAAATAATTATTCATCACACAAAATTTCATTCACATGAGCATGCAGGATTTTTGTATTCAAACTTTCAATCATTAAATTATTTTCTCTTTTTGTCAGCTTCTCTATGTATCCTGATATCCATGATACTTCAATTCTTAAGTTTTTCATTTCTTCTAGTACTTTCTTATTCACACACAATTTCTTCTGTGTTATTTTTTTAAGAATATACAACGATTCCATTGTTCTAAGATGTGACAATGTTGTGTAAACTAGTCCAAGGTTTGATATGCCTCTTGAATCAAATGCAAGTTCATTCAATGTTAAACCTTGTGATTGGTGATTGTTCTAGAACAAGCTAGTTGTATCTGAAATGTGTTTCGCACTATAGTTGTAAATATCTTGCTATGGTATGTCAATGGTTTTGGAACACGTAATATTGGAGTCTAATTAGATGAATTTTTTTCGTCATACAATTCATTATACTTGTTTCTTTGAATTTTATTTACATATGGATTTAAAAAATCTAGCCATAACACATCAACATTCATGCTAGTTTTCATATATTTTTTTCATATCCCATATATGACATTAATGAGGCCATCCTCTGTGTTATATTTCCCTACATATATTTCAAAAATATCATTTCATTTGATAATGATTCTTGACTGTAATATCAGTTTCTTCTCATATGCTAAAAATCCTATTTATTTATTGTGGAATTCATCAATTGCATCAAGAGTTATTAGCTCTTCATTTACATGTGACAACATTTTTTCGTTATGCTTATGTACATCCCTGTTTTTGTAAAATAGGTATGGACACAATGGATGAAATGGAGCGGGTCTATAACAACTATCATTCATATATTTGATGTCTTCATCAAATTGTTGATTCACTCACATTTTGTTAAGGATTTCAACTAATTCGTTATATTTTTGACGCATTTCCATATGCAATGCATATCATTTTAATTTCTTGTTCTAAAAATCATATAATTTTTTTTCACTTGATAAAATTGGTTCCTAAAAAATTAGAGAATATTTGATCCATTGCAATTGGAATAAGTCACTTGAAAATATTACATCAATCTTTCCAAAATAATCCAACAAATTATGCTTAATTTCCCATAAACGTTTATCAACTTGGTATAATAATGTTGAACCTATCAAAGACACTTCATCAATCAGCATAACACGAAGTTGTTTATCAACTTTTAAGTGAAAGGTATTCCAGCATGTTAAATGGTAAATGGAATGCAAAATGCAACATTATACCATTTGCATTGAATGCTAAATTTCTTGTATATGTTGTTAAGATTCATTTTAATTCAGATAGGTCATATACGAACATGTTTTTGTACAAGAAAATTAGATATTTGAATGTTTCTATAACAGTAAACATTTTTCCAATGCTCACACTACCTATTATCAGTACATACAATGGGTCATTTGGGATTTTTCTCCCATCCACTATTTCTTTCACTATATTTTCTTGTTTTGGGTTTAACCATTCTTATGATTCCATGGAATTTTATTTCTTCGAGTACTTGTGGTTTTTTCACAAGTTGATATGGTCTCTCAAAATTTTATTTTTCATTTTTATCCATTTGTAGATATTCAACATATGAGTCTATATCATATTATTGATAAATGTTTTCACTATATATTTGTTCATATGACATTTATTTCAAACAATTAAATATCTTTTTGCTTTCAAGCTCAGTTGTTATGCTATCAATATCATTCCACGTTGTCATTGTTTCATTCATGAATTTTTGTTTGTTACATTATATGATTTTCTCAAATAATAAATATGCATTCTTCCAACTTTAGTATTTTTCTTATATATGTTATCATTAATATGATATGGGACATACAACATTAATCATTCTCTATAATAGTTATCAACATCAATATGTTTATTATACTTTACGTACCTTATAATATATGGTCTCTCATAACCTCCTCTCTTTTTTCCTTGTAGTGTATAACACGATGCAAATTCCACTAAACATACATGTTCAATGTTTTTTGGTCATTGTACATAATGATTGATAATTGATAAACATGTTATGTTTTCTGAATCATTTGGTTCATGCTCTAGGCCTTTTAGTTTCTTTACTAAAAACGTTTGATCATCTATTGTTGAAGTATTAATAAATATACATTTCTTTGAACTAGTATTCAGTTGCATTGACAACACAATCTATACAGCTGGTTGTGCAGACATTTGATGTAATTTCAATAAAGCTTTTCCAAGTCTTGCAATTATTTCTATGATATCACTCTTATTGTTTTATCTATATTTTTCATATATGAACTACAATAAGTAGTTGCAGCATATGATTCAAGTACAAATTGAGCATTATTATTTGCACCCCATTTTAATGGAATATTTTTAGCAAAGGTATTATTCCATATGCCTGTTTGTTCTCTTTTCAATGAAATTGTTCTTTGTTTCAGAGTACACTGAATTGCATAGATATAATCAGATTCAGTTATACCAATTTTTTCCATAAAACTATCAAATGTATATGTATCATCATGTTCCATATTCTCTAGTGTATCAAATATCATTTTTTCATTCACATTTTTTTTTTGCATTGTCAAATTCCATCACCTCAATTATTTGTGTGCTTGGCATTTGTGGAATTGGAAAATTGAACCTGTAATGCATATGTTTTCTTTTCCTACAAGTGTGTGTGTGACAATGACATTGAGTAGTTTTCAAATTTGTGGGTAGCTTACTTTTATTAGAGGAAAAGTACTTAACGGATTTTTCAATTTTAGTATTAGTGATTTTTCCATAGATGGGAGCATCTTTTATCTATACCAATTCACGTTCATGTTGGGTTCCTCAATTTTGGAATTATGTTATAAAGAAACAATCAACGACAACACCACAGTACTTCAACTCATGTAAAATTAATTGGTGTAGAGCATTCATTCTACTTCTGTAACATCGTACATAGGTAATGGGGTAATTTCTTATCAATGTATCAAGTTCATCTTCCTCTAATTCATTTTCAGTTGATGATTTTTTTTCTAGACGTATTTGTTGTAAAGCCTTTACTAAAGTACCCTAGATATGTTCAACACTGCAAAACAAAATAAAGAAATTTTGTGGACCTAAATGTTGTATCATTTCATATAAGTTCTTGCACAAACATGAAAAATAGTCTAGCAATGTTTCATATAAGATCCATATTGGCAATCTCTGATGCAAGAATGTGTTTCAAATTTTCCCTTATTTTAACATCTTTGGCTATTAGCTTTTTTCTTTCTAAATTCCATTTTCTTATACGAATCCAAATATAAATGAATACTTTATTGAGGATAATTTTCACTATTTTGTAAAACTAATTCGTTATATGATACACAAATTCTTTATATTGATGCAAATATTCCCACCGAGAAATATCGTGATATTTAAAGTTTCTTTTAACACTATATAATACATTTTTCCATAAAACAGTGTGGGAAAACTTGTCTCTGAATATGCCCAAAGGTCTAGACCTTCACCCAGTGCAATTTTTATTTGATTATTATGAATATCATAAATACTATATGAATTGATATAAAAAAATTACCGTATCTTGATCACAGTAATCGTTATCATCATTGCTTTTCGTATATCTCTCTATCTCACATGCATACACATCTTTGTTTTGATCAAAGAATTTTTTCCATTTTTTGTTTATTCTAACATTCTCTGGTGTATAGAGTGGAGTTTTACACAATAGGCTCAATTCCTTCATGACATCATGAACATATATTGTCCCAATATCAAATATGATTTTAAACATTAAATCTCTTTTATTTTCTATGACCACAATACTAGATTCGTCTATGTCATGAGTAAGTGAAATTTGAATTCGAGATATGTGAGTAGATACATTAATTAGTCCACCAATCAATGCCAATGTGTGGTTTTCTAAAAGGTTTTCCAGGTTCCTGTATTTGAAAAAACGGTAATTCTAATGATAACAGTCTTTCATCCAAATCATAAAGTTATTTAACTATGGAAATTTTTCTATTACAACTAAATCTCTTTTGAATTGAAAATTTGATAACTTTGTCGTTGTCTAACTCCTTTTCGCATTTTTTTCTTACACACTTAATTTTTGACACATTTTTTATTTGTTTTTCTATGAAATATATTTTAAGCTAAGTTTGATTGCATATAGCATAGTCATAAACATGAAAAACTTGTATTTTCATTAAATATTGTTGTTAAACCACTATTTGAGATCTATAATCAAACATTTGAATGATTCTTTATGTTGATTAGAAAACATGTTATTTTGTATTTATTTCCGTTGATTATATCATCTTGTAATATGACTTGTTTCAATAACATTTTTGTTTCTTATGTATTTTTTAAGTTCATGCAATGAAGAACGTGGTCACTTTCTTACATTAACATACTTTTTATGAAGTTATCTAGTATCTTCATCAATGTCCATGTTCTTAGAGCTACAATTTTATGGCTTTCATATTTTTCTAGGAACACTTGTTTTGAAAACAACCTTATTTCTTATATGTTTTTTGAGTTGATGCAATAATATTCATGATCTCTTGTTTGCTTTCATAAAATTTGTGTCAATTTCTGTTCCATTTTCATTCACTTTCATGTTTTTGAAGTCATTTGTATTAACATCACTATGCTTTTACTGTATTCTTCAATGTATTTTTCTTCGCTAACTGCTTCAATAAGACATGAAATGTTTTTTTTGTACAATTTATTTGAGAGGTTCATAATGAAAATGACCTATATTTGTACCAAATTTCATAACATGGAATATCATTGTGTCTTTTTTGAAACCACAAAATTTAGATATGATAGCTACAGTCTTAGTGGACTATAAGCATATACTTATATTCAAGATATACCTTATCCTATCATAAACAAAAAGGTTGTCATATATCCTCCCATTTTCATTAGGCATTACTAATTTTATAATGTCTCCTTGCCAATCTACTATTCCAAGAAATTGCTTAATTGCATGTTCGCTCATGTATTTTTCTATGTACGTTAATGAAAATGGATAATTATGCATGATTGCATTGCAAAAATTCTATGCAATTATGCATCATAAATAGCAACCACCATATTTGTTCTCCATCAATTGGAATATTATTTCAAAAAAAAATTCACCATAAATACTCATGAACCCAAAAAATCTCTTAAAAATTTATCTACCCATGTTTTTTTCTATTTGTATTGACCCATGTTTTGTTTCTTCATATGTTGTTATATTATTTATATATTCATGATTATTTCCTATTGACCATGTTTTCCTGCATTTAAGTGGTTCAAAATGTTCAAAAATTGAATTTTCATCATGGAACAATATTTCATAACTTTCCTCGCACAAATTTGAATTGAAATGCAAAAGAAAAAAAAAAATTTCTTTGTCCAAAGTCTTATGGGAACTTTTAGCTAGTTCAATAACCAATGTATACAAAATATGTCCCCCCAAATTCCTCGTTTCTCCCCAACAAGAATATTTGAAGCGGATTTTTCATCCTTTCCAAGTAAACATCCACGTTATTTATATCTTTCATTTGTATTAATGCATCTATATTCTATCAACGTTCCTAAGATAATATGGCTTCATCCTTCCCTTCATGTAAACAATTCCTGAAATGTTATATTGTTCCTTCATTCAACTCGGTTGACGTGTATCTAAAATGAAATAGAGTATGCATAGTATCAAATAGGCAATCTCCCACAACATATGATAATTTTTTTAAATATAATAGATTATGTTTCTTGAGTATTGTATTTGTACCATTTATTTTTATATTAGAAAAATTATTTTCCATTTATTCTTTAGCAAACACACTTTTTCATTGATGCTTTAGCAATCATGCTTCAAAAAAAAAAATCACTATGAGCTATTTCTTGACGATAATTACAACATAAAAAATGTATAGAAAAACGAGAAAAATGATATACCTACAACCAATATGTGAAAATATTGTGCATGAATGAGATATAAAATCACAAAAGAAATGAACCACAACATACTTGATATAGATATCATAAAATGTGTACCTATTTTGAAAATAGATATTGTGCATAGTTCTTATGCTAACAAAAAAATCATAAATTCTTCAAAATAGAGTATCGAATCTTAAAACTATGAGGAAAAACATTCATAACGAGCCCCTCATATAACTATGAGCTATACCAATTTTCATTGCCAATATGCATTCCAAAAAAGAACACATTATCAACACCTAGCTAATGCAACTACCGACATGTTACTTGTTAAAAGTACGTCATAAGATATTTATAAAACATATACCTTTTCATTTATGATTAATATTCTAATGAGAAAAATGCACGGTTATGAGAACAAGATATTGCTTCTGACAACTATGATAAAAACCATTCATAACGAGCCCTTTGAGAACTATGAACTATTCCAATATGCATGCTAGAAAATAATGAATGATCGACACTTGGCCAATGCCAAAAATAACAAGTTACTTGTTAAAATTACATCACAAAATATTCATAAAACTTAGACCCTCTGATCTATAATTTTCATCATAGAAAAGGTATGTGCAATAAAAATAATCAATCTTTTTATGGAAAAATTTGTGCCTCCTCTTTCACTTTCCCCATGCATAGTTCTCCAACACACTTTTCTTCCACATAATACTTTTTTGTAAATAATTGAAGCCCCTTGTATAACTATGAGATATACCAATATTCATTGGTAATATGCATTCCACAAAAGAACACATTATCAACACCTAGCTAATGCAACTACTGACATGTTACTTGTTAAAAGTAAGTCACAAGATATTTAGAAAACTTAGACCTTTTTATTTATTATTATTATGCTAATGAGAAAAATGCATAGTTCTGAGAACAAGCTATCGATTCAGACAACTATGATAAAAACCATTCATAAAGAGCCTCTTGAGAACTATGAACTATTCCAATATGCATGCTAGAAAATAATTCATAATCAATGCTTGGCCAATGCCACAACCAACTAGTTACTTGTTAAAATTACAACGCAAAAGATTCATAAAACTTAGACCCTTTGATATATTGTTTGCGTCAGAGAAGGGGTATGTGAAATAAAAATAAAACAATATTTTTTTGGAAAAAAATTGTGCCTCCACATTCACTTTTCCCATGCACAGTTCTCCAACACACTTTCCTTCCACAAAATACTTATTTTTAAACAACTGAAGTCCCCTGTATAACTATGATCTATAACAATATTCATTGGTAATATGCATTCCAAAAAAGAATAAATTATCAACACCTAGCTAATGCAACTACTGATGTGTTACTTGTTAAAAGTACTTCACAAGATATTTATAAATCTCAGACCTTTAGATTTATGATTATTATGCTAATGAGAAAAATGCACAGTTCTAAGAACGTGATATTGATTCTGAAAACTATGATAGAAACCATTCATAACGAGCCCCTCGATAACTATGAAATATTGCAATATGAATGCTAGAAAATAATGCACGATTAGTACTTTCCCAATGCAACAACTAACAAGCTACTTGTTAAAATTACATCACAAAATATTCATAATGCTTAGACCCTTTAATCTATGATTTGCATCAGAGAAAGGGTATGTGCAATAAAAAAAAAAAAATATTTTTGTGGAAAAATTTTGTGCCTTTACATTCACTTTCCCCATGCACAGTTCTCCAACACACTTTCCTTTCGCACAATACTTATTTTTAAACAACTGAAGCCACTTAATATCAATCACTCTGCATAATTTTTCATATGGTTTCATATTTGTTTAATTTCTTACATTATTGTGAATTAGTGTATATATGTGTACATGATCTATCATGTTTAACATGTGTCACATGAAAAATAATGACACGTGGTCATTATACATGAAAATGATAAATATAGATTTAGATAACATTTGAGAATTTCATTGATTAATAAATTAATTTTAAATACATAACATAAATCGTTAGGAAATTTCTTTTTGCATAATGCATTTAGAAGATTCAAGTATTGTTCGAGATTTTGTTTCTTTACATGATATTTTATCTCTAAATTCAATGTTCCATATAATCAAATCTTCGTGTTTAAACAGGGATTTAATGACATCTCCAAATATTGCATGAAAACTAGGAAATATTAAACATAAAGCATAGCAGTATGATGTTTCTTGAGTTTTGAGTTGTTTTTCAAGCCTAGTTGGAAATCTACTAGGTATTTTGTAACACGTCATAGATATGAAATATAGTCAATTCTTCAATGATTATATTTTTACTTTTCCATCAAGCTCCCACATGATATAACCTATATGGGTATTTCCCTAATTGAATCGCTTGGGTTTTTGCATATTTGAACCATTATTACTCTATTTAGCAATATAGTAGCCTTAAAACACCTAAAATTTCCACCACTCCACTATATCACATGCATTTATTTGACACGTGTTGCTAATGTGTTATTTTTTTGTGATATCATTTTAAGTTGTTTTCCATTTAAAACTTTTACAGTTTTAGCTATTCAGAAGAGAAATTTCATAGAGGTTTGAGTTTAAGTGAAATGGAGGATCTGTGTAGGATATTGATGCATAGATGAACACACCTTCAGCCTTCAATTGGGTCTAAATGACATCTCTAAATATCATATGAAAATAATGAAATTTTGAACATAAATAAACAAAAACTAATACAAATTGGAAATGTCATTCAGGATTAATTAAAAATCAAGGATCTATTTTACAATAAATCATGAATTTGAAAAACAACCAATGCTTGAATGACCACGGTTTTTTCTCTCTACAAAGTGAAAGTTTTCTGCACAAATTTTTTTTAATAGTTGTACAGAGACATAGGTCCTTTATATGTTAGGGAGAAAATTTCTTTGGTTAATTTTTAAACTCTTTTCCATTTAGAAATTTTATATATATAGCTATGCAGAAGAACAATTTCACAAAACTAATTAATTAATCAAATTTTGTGCTCAGAACTAATACAAAGATGAAAAAAAAATTGTTATGCATAATGAAGAATGTACTGAAGATAGGGTATGTGTGGGTGAAAGAAGGTACAAAAGGGACACATATTGCTAATACATTTATTTTTAATTTGCAGAGTTTAGCATAAGTAAAAAAGGTAACCAAAGTGTTAAGCATGAAAAATGATGAGTTGAAACTTTAATAGGAAAGGAAACACAATGATAGATCTAGGACATGTCCCTAGATAGATCGTAATATAGATAGACTGTTATCTATATTTTTATTTTTTCCAATTCCTTCGATGCAATTTTGATGGTGTACAATAGTTTTCTTTGGTTAAAATATTAGGAAATAGATAGAGTGACAGTAAGCAATTTGAAAGAAATTGTGTCTGAACAAAAAATAATTATCATAATTTCTATAGTAATTACAATTGAATTGAAAAAAAACAGCCAACGTTATCCCTGAATCACATGCTGATAAAAAAAAACCATCATGTGAATGACCATTTCGACTCATTGGATATCACGATGATATGACCAAAAATGAAATGTTATATAAAGAATTGGTATCAATTTCAGAGGTGTCACATGTATGTTATCCTTTTTGAACTGAATTAAAAAATATTTCATGCACTTTCCACAAATAAGCATATCGATCTAGATCTGCAAGGACTAATAATTAAGCCAATGTAAATATCTTCTATAAAAAACAGGAAAATGATGTGAATTTTACATAGTTATAAAACACCATCCAATGAAATGAACCTAAAAAAATAACTAACAGATTAAAAGAATATAATAATATATAATTACGATAAGAATAGTAGCACAATAATCATGCTAGGGATAGATATATCCACACTATTGTACAACGAAAATTTAAAGGAATGAAAGTGATGAAAATCATAAAGTGAAGAAGAAATTATATTACTTACCGGTGTGCTATGATCTAATCACACTAAGTGGATTTCAAGAGAAGACGTGATATTATCAGGAGACCATGTTTAATCATAATGTTTTGTGCCAACAATATGTGAAAATGATGCATTACAGATCCACCAAACATCTTGTCGAATGAAAAAATGAACAACTTGATCAACTTGTTGTTAAGGATGATGCCATATGCCCATATTCTTAGCACATAACATTATAATCGACAAAATGAACAATTTTTTGAATGATCATTGGTATTGATTGAATGGAAGTAAGTTTTACATAATTGAAACTTATTAATAATTGATAGTTTATATGTTATTTAAAATGAAATAATGATGTTTATTATTTAATTTTTATCAAATTCCTTATTGAAATAAATCAATTTTTCTTATTTACTATTTATTAAACTTGTTGCTGCTATTTAAGTTAATTTTGTGTTTGTAGAATGAATTTTCCTCCACACATTCAACTCTTGTCCCGCATGATTAAACCTAGAAAATTTTTCAATGGAAAAGAGCTCAAAATCAAACAATACAAGAAAAGCGCACCAACAACTACCCTCTTGCTTTCACTGTGAGAGCACTAATCGAATAATATATGGGTAAAATATGTAGATTTGATATATTTCTATTTCATTTTGACAATATCAACGCACCATAATTTTGATAATATCAACACGCTAATGGTTACTATCAAAGAGAAAAGTGATAATGCAGGAAATTTCTGTAATGAAACTTCTCCACATAATGAAATCTATCCACAGGGAACTCACTTCATAAGCACAAATGTCAGTGAACACCTCGTAGAGATCGAGTTCATAAGTGTAAAAATTAGTGATTTTTCCGCACTCCAGCAAAATCAGCAAAATCAACTTCTTCTGTGCTAAATATTTTTCTAATCAGTTAATTAAAGGTTGTTATCTCATAGTGAAATCTCTTTGCACAAATCTCTCTTCACAATGAAAGATTTTTTTATGGTTATCTTTGTGTAAAAATTCGTATATGCAGGAATGTGGAGGAAGTTCATTGTGTGGATGAAACTTTCAAGCTTTCATTGTGTGGACCTACGCACTCCATGTAATGAAAAACCTTTTGCATAATTCATACATGCTTACACTCATAAAAACATTTTTTAATCACAAATTTTACAAAAATAATTTTTTTCATGTCAACACATATACACAATGTTGGTCCCTACTACAATGTTATTAGCTAGCTTTAAGAGGAAATGTGCAAGTGTGGAGAGTAGTGATTTTTATGTACTCTCGTAGAATCAAATTCTTTTGCATTAAATACTTTGCTAATTAATTGATTAAAGGTTGTGCTATCAAAATTAAATCTTTATGCACAAAGTTCTCAACACAATTAAATATTTCGACACAAATATCTTTGCAAAATGAAAACTCTTTACACAAGAATTTTTTAAATGGATAGTATAGTGAGGGAAAAACATTATTTGAAGTGATACAAGTGTGTCATTATGTTCTACATTTTGGTATGCATTTTATTTCCACACATTTATTCGACACCATCATTATTATATATTATTGGTAAATATTGTAATTTTAAATATTGCTAAATCATTTTCTAAACATTGTGTCAAGTTTGGAGGAAAATTTGTAGAATGAAATCTATATAAAAATAAAGAGCCCTTTATTTTAATTATGTAGATTATGAAGGCATAATTGAAAGTTTTATTGTATAAATTGAAAATTGAAAGAGACTTACCTTAATTAATCTTCATATTAAGAAAATTTATATTTATGTAATAGGAAAATGTGAAATATCGTTACTGTTTTAACTCTCAGAGACAGTTCCTAGCTATATGGGAACCAGTGCCCTGGACATATTAATATTGATGGAAAATTTTTAAAATTATTGGTCGAAGGGACATACCATGAGGGCTTGCAACCAAAAATTCTAGTTTTAAATCCCTATCTTTCCAAAACATGATGGCTAGGAAAATTTGAGAGTTCTGGGGTCTTGGACTAAGGGAATGATTTGAGGAAAAATAAAAGACATAATTTAAATCAGGCATTTAAGAATTTGAATCTAAACTTCTGTATAAAGAACCAAGAAAGAGTGAGAAAGTGTGGATGAATTTACAGCATGGTGGAGCACCCTTTAAGGCTTCTTTAAATAAGGTTTGTGGGTACTCTCTACTTTGAAAAAAACATTAGGAGATCCAATAAATAAAAAATTCCAACATCTTCATTACACTCACACTGATAGATGAAAAACATTCATGAAAAAATGAAAACAAAATAATGGAACCATGGCTACAATTACCCATAGTTGGAATCAAATTGTAAGTATTTTTCATATTTTAGATAGTTTTTCTTCTTACAACATCAGTCATGGTTACTAGAATCTAAACCTCTACAATCGGTTTTTTTCTAGATTTTATTTCCCCCTCCTAGACTAACTAACTAACTATCAAAAGAGTCGTGTATATATACCAGGGTTTTGTAGTATGAGCTGTCAATGATCTCTGATTAGTTTTATTATGATTTTTGTTGTATTTCTATGAAGTCTTTTATGATAATGTGTGTTTGACAGTAATGGTTGGGTTGAACAGATTGTGGAATGAAATGATGAATAGTAACTATGCTTCTATGTGATGAATTGTATTTGGTTCATAGATCTATGATGCGGTCAGTATGTGTTTCGGTGAATATTTTAGTATGACAGTGTTTCAATGAATATTTGAGTATGATATTGTTTTAGATTTTGTTTTCACTATTTTGAGATCTCTATGTATGTCATCTTAAGGGAAAGTGTGTATATACATATATATGCTTCAGAAAATTAGCATATATATTCTGATATGTCGTTAATCAAGGTTTGCAGTGACAGAATCTAGCTTTTTTTATGAATAATATGTGGTCTAATATTCTGATGAAAGGTATACATTGATATGAGTTGATATAGTTTCCTTGGTTTCTTAAGATTTCATAATTGGTTATCCAATGATTTGGTGATTCATTTGGTTCAGTGATTAAATGATTTGATATAGTGTTTGTTTCAGAGTTATTCTTCGATATTGGGCTTAAATGATGGTAACCGGTCTAGTCTGAAAATTTGATGAAAAATGGCCTATAGGTTTGATGTGTTGATCCAGGTGGATATAATATGAAATATTATGAAACGTGGTAAATAGAGGTGTCGAGGGTTGGATCTTCAGTAAGGGAGTTGAAGCTTCCTTCGAGTAGTAGCTGGTAAATCTAATCAGGGGGTGGGAGCTTCCTTCCGGTGGGTCACAGTAAACAAGATCAAGGACTTGGAGCTCCCTTCTAGTGGGAGTTGTAGAATGAGAGAAGGTGGTAGACTTGTGCAGGTGTGTGCCTACGTACCGATACGAGTTTGCAAGAGTACAATATTGTAAGATTTTTTCCATTAGGGGAATTTTGAGGTTGAAAAAATTTTCCTCCTAAGGAAATTATAAAATAATAGTGGAAATAATAAAATAAGATTAGATTACATCATCAAATTTTATAGGGAAAAAGGAAAAAAAATATTTTTTCAACTCATATTTTCAACTTATCGTTGTATGGGTTTACTCAAATTTTAAGTGGAAACACTTATTGAATGTATAATTTGACTCCTCGACCAAGGATTACCCATGTTGCATACTTTCGATGGACTCTGCTCCACAAAAAATGAGAAATACATGAAAAGTGTGATTGCAATCACGTTGTTTAATGTATTTCTCATTTTTCGTATAACAGGGTCTATTGAAAGTATGCAACATATGTAATTCTTGGATGAGAAATTAAATTTCGCATCCAATGATTACTCCATATCGAAATTTGAGTAAACCCTAAGAGAGATAGATAAGTTGAAAAAGTAGTTTTAATATTTTAATATCTTTACTTTTTTACTCCAAAAATGGTGAATGATCCCCCATAGTTGAAATCATCATCTCGAACCCTATTGGTTCTTATAAATTTTATTTTTGTTGTAAAATTGTCTTAGGAGTCCCATTTTAAACCTCAAAAATCCCCTAATGCATTATAATAAAAGACAAAGATAGAGACGATAATGGTGGTGGTTTTCTCCCATGTTGAGTTTCCACCTAAAAATCATGGTGTTCATGTGTGTTGATGTGATGCTTATGTGTGATGGTTTAGTTATTTCTTACTACTCATATTTATTGTTTAATTAATTTCTAATAAAGTATTGATGCAATGGCTCAAGACAAACAGATGATGAATTAAATGAAAAGTTAGTTAACTAGATATGTTCTAGTTGTATTCAACACAATAGTGTACATATGACATTTTACTTAATAAGAATAGCATATAAAAATTGGAATAATGAACATCACTAGTTTTAATAGTGGAGAGTTAGAGCCACTACTTGTTCCCAAAACATACTATCTCTATCTCTCTAATTCCTTGTGGGAGAATCCAAGGTTAAAGTCTTTTGCTTGAGTAATGAGGCTCCATCTATAACTTGAGGCATGACCTTTCATATTCTAATGAATCTTAAGTTTCTATTATGAATTTTCGACTTCTAATGAAATTTGTACTTCTATAACTCCTAAACTTCCAAATGACTTTTGGAATTACATGTCTTTAGGACTTCTACACATGGCTCTTTTGTCCATACATGACTCTTGGACTTCCACTTATTTTTATTTATAATAATTACATAATTACATCATGATTTTTGCATCATCTTTTGTGGATAACATGACAAGCCATTATCATTGATGACTTGAAATTATTATCACTGATGGCATGGACTTTCTTGATATGTGACAATGTTCCCGCTTGTGTCTTTGATCTTACATGCAACTTCCATGTTGTTGATTTCTTCACCCTCTAAAGGATCTTTGATCCTATGGAGTCCTTTGGGTTCCTTCAATCATCAATATTTCAATGTTCTTCATCAGGATTTGTTACATCACATGTTCTTCCTTATTGAATTATTCCTTTTCCCTCTTTGCGAAATCTCTTCATGCATCTTTGCCATGTGGTTCTAGAATACATACAATTAAAATACTCACGAAAAGAAAAAATTAGTCTTGGAAATATCCTTTCCTAATATATTTCATGCAAATTTTATTTTCATTAGTTAACACTGCGATCGAGAATAATAAGGGAAACTTTTGGGTGCTCGACACGCTACCGAAGCGATAAGGAATGAGTGCTTCGATACTTCAGAATGTGCTTAGGCACTCAACTAAAGGGAGAAGCTTAAGGGAGGGCACATGGTCTAGGTCTGAAGGATGAAGTAAGACCACCTAGGCTTCGAAATTGCATTGTGCACCCAAGGGAGATATGAAGGGCACAAGGAGCACTGCTGAAGGGTGAAGGGATGCAGCTTTAACCTTCCCAAGTGCACCATGCGCTCAAGAGAAGCTAGGAGGGCACATGGTGCAAGGCTAAAGGCTAAAGGGGTTAGGATTCAATTTTCCCAAGTTTTTTATGTGCGTAAGGGATATAAGGAGGGAACATAGCACAAGTTCGAAAGACAAAGGGATGATGATTTTTCTTTGATGGTGCGCCATGCACTCAACAAGGAGGAAGGATTTATTTAAAGGCATAGTTTGAAACAAGAAAGGGGAAATGATGCTTGGGAGTTCACTCTGCACTCTTAGAAGGCACTTGGCATACTTATAAACAAGGAATGTGTCTCGATCAAGGCTTAAGATTGTGCCATCTTCTCCTAGCTTTAGTGGGTTAACTTGTGCAACCAAAATTTGTCTAAGTTTAGAATATAGGACAAGAGGCGAACATAATGAGTTTATACATCAAATCAAGTGAAACATATACTAAATCATAAATAATACTTAGCCTGACTTTAACAGGTAGAAATACACATCAAAAAATCTGTTTACAAATACTCCCCAAGAACAATAGACAAAGTGTGTGTGGCTGCAACCAAAATTTTTCTTTAAAAAAAAAAAAATGTTATAACCATGAAGTGCACTAGATATTTTCTAAACAAAGCGATGATACCTAGGAATGATTAATAACACTTAAAAAATATGGCATGACTTGAAACAACACTTGACGATGAAAGCAACACTAGATGTGATAGTTTATTAAGCTCCAAAATTTTAATGTAGTGAAGTTTTGAAGGGTGTTGTAGTAGTGACAACAATTTCAAAAACAAATTTATAGAAAATTTAGAAGATGTATATCAAAGGAACCATGGAAATGGAAATTCCATGTGTGTGTGTGTGTGTGTGTGTGTGTGTGTATGTTTAATATTTGAAAATTTTCAAACTGAAAAAAGTTTATAAATATCAGAGTCAAATAAGTTCCATAGTTAACACAAAGTTTTCCAGCATTCCTGCACCCACCCCCCCTGCCCCATCCTTACTAAAAAAATTGAGGGTTTATATATATGATGATAAGAACCATAATATTCTAAACTAAATATTCCAAAATCAAAAATATATTTTCAAAAATAGAATTCCCCCTTCTCACCTCCCGGTCAAATTAGAATTGTTGAAAAGAAAAAAACGGTATTGGCTAATAGGGCATCAACGTAAGACTTGGAATAATTTCATCATTTCCAAAGTAATAGATTTCCTGAAAGCTTAGGCCAACATCCATAGAATGTGAATAAATATTTTACAAATGAAGAAATTAGTATTAATAATAAACATCTATTATCAAATAAGCCTACTAAAAAATATTTGATTCTATAGCAACCTTTTATAATTAGTAAAAAAAAAAACAAATATCAAAAATACCTTCGAATTCACTGATCCTAAAAAATAGAAAATTAACATAACGTTTATTTAGAAGAGTTTGAATCATGTGTATCTCGCATAACACCCACTTTAATATTAGGTGATTTAATAATTATTTGCATCTGCATTCACTATCTTTCATTCTTAGACCCTATAGACTTATGATCACTTTGATTGTTCCTAAGTTGATTAAGTGTTCTTAAATAATTATTCTTATTTATAAGTTGGTTAATATAGTGTTCAAGACAAGGTACCATAACGAGATATTGTTGATGCCAATACATGTCATGTATAGATTTATCAGAGCCAGTGTTGCTCAGAGGACATTTATTTGAGTTAATGTCACCATCCTTAGTGTAATTAGCATTATTGATGAAACCAAATTCCTAGAATTTTTTCTTCTTTGGAAAAGGCTCACCAAGAGATTCTAGATCAACATAAACTTCCATGACATGGACATTTTTCCCCCATTGTGCCTTTCCCTAGATATATTTCTTTTGTTAGGAAACATATTGAGAGGGGGGGTGAATTAGTATTTTAAACTACTTAAAATTTCCTTTTGTTATTTATATTTTTGTATGATTGTTATGAATTAAACCTTCATATGTACAAGATTACGATGAAGACAAGTAGTGTATATCCAGTTCACTAAAATTTTCAGTTAATTTATCATTTTTTTAACTTGAAATGTATATCAGTACTTTATTTAAACATTAATTAAATAGTAACCATGTGTAGTAAGAATAGAATAATCTATCACACGGAAGCAACACATGAACACTAGGATTTTTTGGTGGAAACCTAATGTGGGAGAAAACCACCATTATTTTCATCTTTGTCTTCTTCCTTTATTATGAAGAAAAATTTCTTAAAAACTTGTATTGGCACAAACTTATACTAGTACGTAGGCACCCACTTGAAAAAAGGCTACAACCTTCTATGATTTTCCAGCTTCTATTGGAAGGGAGATACAACCCCCTTATCCTCTTTTCCCTTTAGATCACTATTCAGAATGTTTCAAATTGGATCTAACCCAAATATCAAACAACAATATTGAAACCAACATTATACCCAATCACTTAATCACTGAACCAAATGTATCACCAAGTAAAACATAGAAATAACTTGTTCAAACAATCAGACCAACTTATATCATTATATACTCATTCATCATAATACCATACCACCTAATATTCATCACTGAAACAAGATTTTGTCACTGCACACCCTATCAAAACATATGTCACAATATATATACACTATTATTCTTGCTCATACCTGTGTATATACATGTTTACCTTGAAGTATACCCGCGTATAGATATAAAAATATTGATAGTTTAATCTATATCATTATACCACTGAATCAATCACCGAAATAGATATTGAAACCAACATAAATCACTGAACCAAATATAGATTACAACATAGTAGCAACATCACAAGTCAATACTTTACTTCATAATAAATTCAACCTAAACAATACTATGAAACACATATAATTATAAGAGAGACTTCATCCACATACAATAGATAAAATAACAGAATATATCAACCATTATCATCATATCACACTACAAAATCCTAGGATATGTACGTGACCCTTATAAATAACTTCTACATATGTACACGCCTTTCAAACTTGACCGTCACATACTGATATTTCCATATTGCAAAATTTATATGCAACTTCCAAAAAGTAGATTCACATATGTGCTTGATCTCTTAAAGAAAAAATGCATACAAATGGGTATTATTCACTCATACCTTCATTGCACAATAGAACTTCAGTCAAACCTACATCTCAACATACATAGTAACAAACAGACGTCATAACACCATCATCATGTATCCAAGAATAAGCAGATTATCTAGTCATTTCATATCTAATAGATTTGATACCTCATCATACTCCTTCTGAACACCCATTTCATATCAAAAAAATCATTAAGAACCCATTACATGCACACGCCAACACTTTGATATCCATCTGCTTTTATAGCTTAGGATCTACTCAATACCTTGGGTAAAAATGATACTAATTTCGATGGTATTATTTGATGGGATAAAATATCTATTGTTGCACTCAATACTATGGTCCAATACCATGTTAAATACCCCTGGTGTTTAGAATACCATGGTGTAGAGATTTTACACAATTTTTCTTCACCATACTCACGTATGTATGTGATTTTGCTTCGCAAAATGTGTGTATATTTCCTCAAACTTTACCTTCATCATTCCCCTGTCTTTGAACTGATATTTATTTTTCTAATTTCATTTGTATTTATCATGTTTGACATATTTACCAAGTAGGTTATCATCAAGGACAACACATTAAGCATAATTCCAATAATCTCCCCCTTTGGACTTGATGGCAACCATTTTGGTGTTTGGTTTCCATCACCTATAGACACATCTGTAGACATACTAAGTTTCTTTCCCAAGTCACCAAGCATTCTCCAAACACTATTTTCTCTCCCCCTTTGACATCAAGGGAAAAGGGCTGGCCATTTTTGAATGAAGGTTGAGTATAAACATTGAATGCTAACCATGCTCCCCCTGAGCATATGCTGAAATTTCTTAAGATATACAAAGAAGTATATGACTCTATGACTCAACCAAATATGACTTATACTATCACCATTGACTTACATCAATCACCCAACAGTTGGATTACATATTTGACTCAATATTACATCAAATGTTCAAGAATAGTCAAAACGTGACTAAGTATTACAATGATTACATAATTTATCTCTATGTGACTTTTACATCAAGATACATTTATGACCAAAACCAAAGACCACAATAAGCCCATGATAGTCATCAAAAACTATCATACACCATATAGGATCTGCACCATAAGTAGCAACATATGTGTCTTCATCAACATCATCCATGATATACACTTATCATGAACACCATCATACAAGAATTAAATAATAATGCCAACATTGAATTAACAGAAGCATAGAAAATTCTCCCCTTGAACCACTTCTTCATAGCATATAAACAATAACAGACTCTAACCAATCAATATCAGAACCAAAGTGTTAAATAATAATTGTTTTCATCATATCAGAGCCTTGTCGTGTGTTTCTCCCATTGTTTCTTCATCATAGAGAAGTATACGTGATTTTGTAGATCAGAAATCGTGTATATACGTAATTGTTCGGTATAATATCCTCATATAGAAGTAAAATGTTTTGAATTTTTTCATAATAGTAGCTCCCCCTAAGCCTATAATGTATGTACCTATTCACTATTACTACATCAAATGTGGTATCAGTAATATAACAAACATGAAAAATAACCATGGGAATCATCATCAAGATGACATATGTATTTCTCCCCCTGAACATGAAATATTTTTCAGAATAATTAATGAAGTGATGAAGTAGAGACAATTCCTATTTTTTTCTCTGATATTCAAAGGAATCACATGGAAGAGGCTTTGTAAATATATCTGCAATGAATTCCTTTGAGGGAACATATATTATTTTTACCTCTTTTTCATGTACATGTTGTCTCTAAAAGTGATATTTGACTGGAATATGCTTGTTTTTTGAGTGCATGACAGGATTTCTAGAACTACTTATGGAACTAGTATTCTCACACAGAATCAGTATAGGTTGTGAACAATTTATTTGAATATCCTACAATGTTTGCATCATCCAAAGAAGTTGTTTGCCACAAGATGCAACAACAACATATTATGCCTCAACAGTAGATAAATAAATAGAGCTTTGTTTTTTGTTGAACCATGATACCAAGTGGGGTCCCAAATAGAATTCTCCTTCTCTAGTACTTTTCTGATCATCAATATTACCTACCCAATCTGCATCTGTGAAAGCATGAAGAGAAAAATTTTCATCTTTGGGATACCATAGACCATCATCTTGAGTTCCTTGTAAGTAATTGAATAATCTCTTGACTATATGGAGATGATTTTTTTTAGGATTTGCTTGAAACCATCCAATAATCCCAACTTCGTGCACTATGTTTGGTATTCTTCCTGTAACATAGAGAAATATTAAAATCATAGATCTATATTTTGGTTTTTTTACTGAGGGAGAATCATAATGGGAGATGAGAGTACATCCTGTTACCATTAGTTTTCATACATGCTTGCAATATTCAATTCCACATTTCTTCAAAATCTTCTTGACGTACTTAGTTTGCAATATAAATATGCTATTCTTTGCTTGTTGGACTTGAAGACCAAGAAAGTATGTTAGTTCACCAAGTAAGGACATTGCAAATTATTTTTTTGTGACTTAATAAAATATTTCACTCATATATTCTTCATTTCTTCCAAATATGATGTCATCTACGTAAGAAAAAAATATCAAAAGTTTACCACCATCAATCTCTATATATATTTATATCTGCAGAGCCCTTAGTGAAACCTTGTTGTTGAAGATACATATCAAGATGATAATACCATGCTCAAGGAGCTTGTTTTAACCCATATAATTCCTTCTTAAGTTTCCAAACATGATTTTTATCATTTCCTAAGATGAACCCTTCAAGTTTTTCAATATACACTTCTTCTTCTAGGTCACCATTTAGAAATGTAATTTAATTTCCATTTGATATACTTTAAAATTATGAAACCTTTAAAATTCAAATAAAATTCTTATGGCTTCAAGTCTAAAAATGGGTGAAAATTTTTCTTCAAATTCAATTCCTTCATGTTGAGCATAGCATTTTCATATGATTCTTGCTTTGTTTCTAATTAATTCTCCATTTCCATTTAGTTTATTTTTGAATACCCATTTTGTCCCAATAACATTTTTATCATGAGGTCTTGCTACTAGTTCCCATGTATGTTTCTTTTCTATTTGGTCAACTTATTCATCCATTACCTTAACCCAATTGTAGCCTTTTCTAGATCGATTCACATGTTGAGGTTCAATTATGGATAGTAAGGCTAGATAACTAGAAGATAACTAGAATTCCCAAGAATGGTTCTTCTAGTTTGTACTTCTGCTTCCTTTTCACATAGAATTTCAGATTCCAGATGATTTTTTTGAATGTACCTTGAAGGAGAATTTTCTGATACTTTTGTGCTTTCGGTTCCTTCTTCTGATGCTTCATTGATTCCCTCTCATATATTATTTTGGCTTGTTATAGGAATAAATTTGTCATTTGCAAGTGTTTCCTTTCTAGTACCTGTGGATGCTTCATCAATCACAAAATTAACACATTCAACATTCTTTCGAAGTATTTTATTGTAGCATTTATATCCTTTCCTTCTAGAGGAGTATCCAAGAAGAATCCCTTCATTATTTTTAGCTTCAAACTTTCCAAGATGATCATCATTATTCTTTATGCAAATTTTTCTTCCAAAGACTCTAAAATGCTTGACATTTGGAGGCTTGCCAAACCATAGTTCATGAGGAGTTTTATCACTATTTACCTGAATATGAACTTTGTTGAGGATATTCATGATTGTATGTTCTAATTCCCCCCAAAAGGTGTGAGTTTTTCGAGCCTCATCAAACATGACACGTGCCATTTGTTGGATTTTTCTGTTCATTCTTTCAACCACTCAATTTTTTCTAGGAGTTATAGCTATATAGAACTTCCTCTTGATGTCATGTTGTTCACAAAAGTCAAAAAATCTCATCTGATATAAATTCTCCTCCTTTATAATATCTAAGAGATTTGATTTTAAAATCTAAGTCATTCTCTACTAGAGCTTTGAAGGCTTCAAATTGATAAAATGATTCATATTTATGTTTTAATAAGCCAATCCAACACATTCGAGTAAAATCATCAATGAATAATATGAAGTATTGTTCACCCTAAGGAGACTTCTTTCTCATAGTCCCACACAAATCAGTATGAATAAGTTAAAGTGGCTTACTTGAAGTACCTTCTTTGGCATTAAACTACACCTTGGTTTTCTTACCGAATTGACATGATTTTCATATGATACTTTCTGGTATAGACATTTTAGGCAAGTTGGGGACTGCTCCTATTTTAATTGACTTATGTAATTGACTAAAGCTTAGGTGTCTCAATATTTTATGCCAAAACCAATCTTATTTTATTTCCTCAAGTAAAAATGTTCTATACGACCTTCCTAAACATTGACTTTACCTGGAGTTCTTGTCCCTTTATTACGATCTTACCTATATCGAGATTATGAAATACAAAATTCTTTGATCTAAAAACAACCTCAGTTCCTTGGTCACACATATGACTAACACTCAGCAAGTTATTCTTTAATCCATAAATAAACAAAACATTACCAGATTTAACCTTTCTTTTATTAAAATAATTCCTTTTCCTTTGATATTAGCAAGTGAATTATTTCCAAAGGTTACATTATTTTCTTTCTTTATTTCATTAAAGGACATAAACTTATATTTATCATTTCTCATATTATTTGAGCATCCATAAATATACCACAAATTTTCTTGATCTCCTACATACAAATCCAAACCACAAATTTTAGATTCTATGGTTTTATTTTTCTGTACCTTGGATGTTGTTTCCTTTTATTCACATCTGCAGAGTTGGTTTCATTTTTCTTCTACATTTAGCCTCTCTATTCCCAATTTTGTTGTAAAAGGAACACTATGTTTCATCTTGGAGAGGTGAGAAGGTGTTGTAGGAGTATTTCCTTGATCCAATCTCATTATTTTGTTTTCATGTTTCTCTAGTCATGATAGTTTTATAAGAAACACACTAAGCATCCTTATGACCAAAACTGTGACAAGCGAAACATTAACCATTGAAGTAGAAATTTATAGGAGTATAGTACCTTTTTGTGTAGTTTCAATTTTTATTGTGGTATGTTGGATTTACTTGAGAGACATTTTATCCCTTATTCCTTTGTTGAGTGTTGGAACCTTGTTTACTGCTTCCCTTTACTGCATTGAGATAGATTCTTGTATCTATTTCAGAAGATTTTGATGATTCTCCATTATATCCAAGACATTTTTTTATTAGAGGATAGCATTGTACTTTCATGATTTCTTCTAGGGTCTAAGATCCTTTAGAAAATATAATGTTTATACATTTTTTTCTCCATTTCCTTTATTATACTTACTATTTTTATTTCTAACTTTTCATTATGTCTCTTCATTTCTAGAATTTGTTTCTTCAGAGCTTCTTCTGCCAATTTACCTTCTTCTAGATGAATTTTAAGCTGATTTATCTCTTCAATTAGATTATTCTTTTCTTTTAGGGAATCCAAAAATACATCATCGGATTCATCAATACATTTATCTATAAATTCCATAAGTTTTTTATATTCTTCATAAGACTCACCTTCTTAACCATTTAAAATAGCATCACTATCTTCGTGTGTGTAGAAACTTTTTTTCTTTTCAAAAGTTCTTCTAACATTAATTTTTGTAGTATCCTTTCCTTTCTCATGGTTTTCTCTATAACGGAATTTAGTAGCATAATTATCAACTCTTCCATAATCAAAATATTTTGAAGGAAGCTTACCACTAAATATTTGAGTACCTACTTAGAGTTTCTTTACAAAATTTACCTCTTCTTCATCTGATACATAACCTCATTCCTTAAGATCCTCCTTTTCCCTTCATTTTAGAAGTAGCTTTGAATGATGTTTTTATGATATATAAGGGACCCCATTTTCTCATTTCATAGGTTGTTAAAATCCCATGAAGTTTTTCAATTGTAAGGTTCCTCAAATCTTGCATTTCTTAAATGGAAGAGACTTTGAAATCGAATTCTAGGGTTAGAGATCTTAATATTCTCTCAACCAGTGATGATTCTTTTATTTTGTCACCAAGATCTCTCATAATTCACAATATCATCTACCCTAAGAAAGAAACTTACAATACTTTCATTATTATGAATTCCGATAGATTCATATTGAATTCTAAGAGTTTGAAGTTTGTCACTTTTTACCTTGGTGTCCCCTTCATAACTTTGGATGATCTTCTCCCATATAGCCTTTATGATATTTAGTTACATGAATTTGACAAATTCATATTTTTCCAAGCTTCCTAACAAAGCATTGACAACATTTGCATTGGTCTCATATTTTTTTTTTAATTCTTCATTTGTGGGAATGGAGTATCGATACTTATAGACTCCTTCAATGATTCCCCAAACACCTGCTCCAAGTGACTGTAATTAAGCTCTTGTTCTGACTTTCTAGAAAAACAGATTGGATCCATTGAACAATGGTGGCCTGATATATGTTAATCCCTCTTGGATTCTCATCTTGATGAATATTCCTTCAAGTGATCAAGCTTCTTCTGAAAGACCCTGCTATGATTCCAATTGTTAGAAAAAATAATGAGAGGGGAGGTGAACCATTATTTTAAACTACTTAAAATTTTATTTTCTTATTAAAATTTATGTACATGACTGTTATGAAGTAAACCTACGTATGTAAGAGAGTGTAATGAAGACAAGTAGAGTATATCCATTTCCCTAATTTTTTTAGTTAATTTATCATATGTTTTACTTGAACTAGTATATCAATACATATTTAAACATTACTTAAACAGTAACCATGTGCAGTAACAATAGAATAATCCATCACACACAAGAATCACATGAACACCAAGATTTTTAGGTGGAAACCCAATGTGGGAGAAAACCACTGTTGTTTTCATCTTCATCTTCTTCTTTTATTACAAAGAGAAACTTTTACAAACTTGTATTGGTGCAGACTCATGTTAGTATGGAAGCACCCACCGACAGAAAAGCTACAACCTTCTCTTGTTTTTCAGCTTCTACTAGAAGGGAGTAGTGAAATTTTGAAGGGTGGACGTTTATCTTAAATTTTAGAAACCTTGGTGAATCTTGCTAGTCCCCAATATGTAAATTCTAAAATTTTTGATGTTATTTTTGTTAAAATATTTAGTTTTATAATCATTTTATATTAGTATATATAAAATTTTGGCGATTTTTAGGGTAAAATAATTTTATACTATAAAACTTGGGCGAATCAATTTAGAAAAAAAATGGAAATTGGCAAATACTTTTTTTGGAAAAAGCATGGAAAATTAGCCCACCTGCGAATATTAGCCCCTAAAATTTTCCCTGGAAGGGAGCTACAACCCCCTTGTCCTTTGTTCTGTGCTGATCACTTTTCAGAATATTTCAAAATAAATCCAACCCAAATATTGAACAAAAATATTGAAACCAACACTGTACCCAATCACTTAATCACTCAACCAACTGTATCACCAAGTCAAAAATATAAATAACTTGTTCAAACAATCAGACCAAATTATATCATGTATACCCATTAATCATAATACCAAACCACCTATTGTTCATCACTGAAAACATATTTTGTCAATGCACACCCTGTTAAAACATATGTTAGAATATATATATATATATATATATATATATATATATATATATATATATATATATATATATATATATATATATATATATATATATATATATATGCTATTTTTCTTGTTCATACCTACGTATATACATGTTTCCCTTGAAGTATACCTGCGTATAGATCTCAAATTATTGATAGTTTAATATGTGTCACTCTACTACTCACCCATATAGATATTGAATCTAACATAAATCACTGAACCAAATATAGATTGCCACATAGAAGCATCATCACAAGTCAATA